>JAXQQM020073922.1:0-121036 GCA_034641835.2 Pinus albicaulis | reverse complement strand
TTAAAAGTACTTATCAGATCCTGGGCTGCTATTTGTTTTGCATCTGTTTATTTCCCTTCTAATTGTATCATTTCATTGCATAAATAAAACTTCAAAGAGATACTTAGACATAGATGACTTGCCCCATGGACCACTCTTGCCTCTTGCTGTTCCAATTAAACCCTATTATGACTCCATAGTTCAATGGACTAAAACCTGCAATTATCTATCTTTTTGGCCGAAGCTTACTTTGATTGCTTGCAAATTCTCACCTTTGAAACTCTTTGCATTTGGGACTTTCCACCTCAAACAGTAATCATGCTCAACCATCCAAAAAACAAAAAAACCCTTAGCCTTCATAACTAGCCTAATATCATCACCCTAAACTTCAAAGACAATATCCATCTTTGTACATATTGGAGAGATCCCTCTCCGGATTCAGGAGGGCTAGATCCTAGAATCCCAAAGTTGGTTGAAACGATGTTGTTTATGTAATTGGACTCTGCCCGATCCTCTTGCTAATTTCTGATTCCTAACGGGGTGGAGAATGGGTCATTGTGGGCCGTTGATCTAAAGAGATCAACGGCTGGTATTCACCGAAAAATTTATACAGCAGGGTTTATGAAAATAACAAAGGGTGAGGGCTTCAATCTGGACCATCAGATGTATGCAATGGATGGCCCAGATCCAATCGCTAGATTTCCAATCAGCAGAGGAGAGAGGAAAGGTGTAAAGAAAATTTGCGATGCGATTAGATTGAAAACGTCGATCTTATAGATATCAACGGTCAGGAATGAACTGTGGATTTCAATGTCGGAAAGATGTGCCAGAGGGTGATCAATCTGGGTCGTCGGTTCTTGTGGTTTTCGACGGTCTAGATTGAATCGTAAGATTGCAATCGGAGGAGGAGAGGAATGGCATGAATGTTTTTTGGGATGCGATTGATGCTGGGCCGTTGATTTTTTTAAAGGATAAACGGTGGAGAAAGTGGCAGCGGTCCATATAATAAAAGTCCATCGCATCAGGGCTTTTTCTTAAAACAAAGAAATGTTTCCATCGCAAAACCTCCGATTGCGATTAGTGCTCAGGACTTAACGATTGGTCCTGGGCACGGGTTATATGGTGGGGAAGTGGTTGGGGGTTTTAACCAAAAGGGGCTCATCAGAATTGGAAAAAGTAAGGGTCTTTTCAAATGCACCCAATGAATATGCACGATGCCAGATTTTATCAATCGTTGATCGGTTTTTAGATCAACGGTTGGTTTTCGTTAAAACAACGAATCGTTGGAGTTAATGAAAAAGTCAGGTTTTACAAAATACAAAGGAAAACAAAGGTTTTTGAGGGTTTAGAAGAAGGGTTTAGGATATTTTAAGTGCCCGGTTGTGGGGCTTAAGGTCCTATGAAGCAGAGGTTTATGAAAGTTAAGCCCTCGGGGGCTAAAACTTTATATAATAAAAAGATTGTGTATTGGCTTTTAAAACAGATTTTTTAAGGGAAAATGAGGCTTTCGGTAGAGGAAATAAGGCTTTTTAAATCCAATGGAAGGAGACCAAATTATTTTAAAAGGGTCTTGAAGTGATTTCGAAGGTTAAAATGATGAAAATGGAGGAACTTTTATGAGGAAAAGGGGATGAAATGGAGGTTAAGTATGAGTGAAAAAGAGGGGTAAAGTGAAAGGGAAAAATGGGTTTTCAGCGATCTTTCTCTTCAGGAAAAAAAAAAAAATTCAGAATTGAGAGGGAAAAAACAGTGAAGATTAACTCAAGGATAAGTCATTTTCACAAGACTTCACGAACTAACAATTTGGTAATAAAACTTGTTTCTTGAAGGCTTAAAAAATGATTTAGCCACCATTTGATATAACAAATTTTATACGTGGCTAACAGTGGCTCCACATGGGGATGGCACCTTCTTGAAGGTGTTAAGAACTTCAGAATTGTGTTCTTTGGGGGGCTGATTAATGCCTAATCCATTGGGCTGCAACTTTCTTCACTTGGATGATCTTCTTCAGTCCTGATAATGTTAGCAGCTATGAAAAAACAATGGAACTTTTGTCAAACAAGCTTTCTACCTACCCAATCCTACAGATCTAACATTTTTTCTTCTTTGAGAGTGCATTTGGATTGGAAAAATATTTTACAAATATTTTATTCTTTTGAAAGAAAAAAACTAATCTAAGTCTACTTATTATTCTCCATGAACTCAGATTAAATAGTTGTGTTCATAAGCTTCTCTACCTAATCTACTATCTGGTAGGATTAAACAGTATAACAGATTTTTATCTCTAACTCCTAAAACAAGAAAATTTAAAAGCATACAAGTCAGGATTGAATATTATAACTTGTTGCTGATCTATGGCATAAAAACAAGCTGCACATAGATTATTATTTTCAGAAAATTAAATCAAAATGTTGAAGGCTTAAGATCCGAAAGTTTAAGAATCTCCTTATTTTTCTTCAGCTCTGTTTTTTAAATTTGTTTGAGTTGTTCTCTGTTTGTTCTTTGGTTCAAGTTTTGGGAATTATTAGAACTAGTTTACTTCTATATTTGACTCAAGATTTAAATAGATTTGAGTCATTCTTTGTTTTGGAATCTATAGGTTCAGATTTTAAGCTTTTTTGAACCTTTATTTAACTATCCTAATCTTCCTAACTGATAAACCAAGAATAAGTTGTTTGGAAAATCTAATTTACTAACCTATAAGCAGTAAATTCAAAACTAATTAGTCATGATTAGGCTGTATGACTAACTATGAGTGTGTTTTTTGTAGGAGTGGAATTTGATCTTGCACACTTTCAGACTTTGTTTCTCTTTTTGGTATGGGGTTGTACCTTTCTTGTTTTTACAATCTTCCCTCTTTTCTATTTCTATTGTTTTTGTATTTTTGATTTTTCTAAATTTGAATGCAATGATGGATGAAATATTTATAATGAGAAAAAATATAAAAAGGCTTCCAAACATGATAGGATCAAGAAAAATAATGTTTGAGCATCCTGCCATTGACAGGACCCCCAAACAGTTCAGCTCCATTCAACTCCTACAAAAAATCAGCGTTGTTACCAGCAGAAGAATGAATGAGATAAGGGTCAAGCCATAAGTTATCAAATTTCCCATGCTTTCCCTTGTCTTCTCACCTTCATTCACACTTTAACACTTTGTCACCAATGCTGAAATTGCTGGATTTTTTCCTTCTATCAAAAATATTCTTGATGCTCTCTTGCTTTTGTAATGCTCTGTTCTAAACCTCCTCTCTGGTTTGCTAAAGATGTATAGTCTGATTAATCCTTCTTACCATGTCATTGTCTTCAGACTGTACCTCTTGGATCAGCTTCATCACGGGCACACCAGGGCTGGTTGGAAAAAATGCATCTATTCCATACACAAGCTGGTAGGGTGACATTCCAATAGATTTGTTAAGTGTTAATCTATCAACCCATAGTGCATGCACTAGCTTTGTGTGCCAAGACTTCTTGTTGTCCTCCAGAAAATTCTTGATTATGTTTACCAAACTCTTGTTTGAGGATTTTTCCAGCCCATTACCTTGAGGATAATAAGCAGTAGAATGGCCCAATGAAATCTGATATTTGTGACAGAATTCAACCATCTTCTTGGATCCAAATGCTGCAGCATTATCAGTGATGATATTCCTAGGAAAGCCAAATCTAGAGAGGATATGAGTCTCAATGAATTTTATGATGACAGAATCATTTCCTTGTCTAGAAGGGATGGCTTCTATCCATTTGGTAAAGTAGTCTGTTGCAGTGAGTATCCATCTATGCTGGGAAGATGAGGGTGGATGGATTTCTCCTATGAAGTCTAAACCCCACTGTTGAAAAGGAGCTTCAACAGTGATTGGATGCAAAGGTAAGCGAAGCAATTTTCTTTTGCCTTCAAAAAGTTGGCATTTATGACAGGAAATGAGCATCTTATGGACATCCTGAAAGAGGGAGGGCCAATAAAAACCATCTCTACGGATTTTTTTGGATGTTGTCTTCCAGTAGAGGTGGCCTCCACATTCTCCTTCATTTAACTCGTGCTTAACCTTCTCTGCATCATTCTCATGCAAACATTTAAGCAATAACCCACTTGCATTTTTCCAATAAAGACATTTATCTATAATGCAGTAGTTTACAGCTTTTAACTTTAAAAACCTTGCCTTTGTTTTTGATAAACCAAGAGGTGTATTCAAATTAAGAAAAACATATAGAATATCAGCATACCAAGAGGAATTCGTAAAATGGTCTTCAACAATGGGGGTTTACAGTTCCTCTTGTTCATCTAAAGCATTTATCATATTTATATCAAGAACTTCAAAATTTGATTAAGCCATTAATCTAGCTAGTCCTTGGCCTTTAATGAGTTTAGTGGGCTTGATCTCTAAATCATATTCAAGTATCACAGCTATCCACTTACCTCTCTTTCCATCTGGGTCCTGTGTTAGAATGTCTTTAACAACTGAATTTGGGACAAATTCAATGATGTGTGAGTGAAGGATGTAAACTCTGAAGTCTTTTAAAGCTTTGACCAAAGCAAAAATCTTGCTTCTCCATGATGTTATACTTCAGAGGTGCATCTATCAATGCCTTACTAAAGAATTCAATTGGCTTCTCTTTTCCCTGTGGATTTTTCTGCAATAGGAAAGCAACTATTGTGTGTTCTGATGCAAATGAAAAAATGTAAAAATATTTTGAAAAATCAGGACTTATTAGAACTGGTGTTTTGGTTAATGCTTGTTTTACAAGCTCACAATATTTATTTTCTTCCAAGGTCCATTTAACTCCTTTTTCCCTTTTCAACATGTTTTTAATGTTTCTAAGGAGTTCAACCAAGTTGGGTGTGAATATTCTCAAGAAATTAATCTTTCCAATGAAATATTGAAGTTCCTTGATGTTACGAGGATGAGTGATTTGCAATATGGCCTCGATCCTTTTTGGGTCTATCTTTATCCCCTCTTCTGATATTATGTGTCCAAGAAGTTTACCTTCTTGGAGGCCAAACAATGTTTTCTTATGATTTAAAGGTAACCCAAACTTTTTGCATTTCTCAAAGACTATTCTTAAGTGTTCTAAGTGCTCTTCATCTGTCTTGGAAAAAACAGTGATATCATTGAGGTAAATAATGATGAAGTAGCCTAATTCTTTTGAGAATGCAATATCCATGGCTCTTTGAAAAGTAGCACCAGCATTCATTAAACCAAAATTCATTTTCACATACATGAAAGTGCCCCAAGGTGTAGTAAAAGCTATCTTTAATTGATCATCAAGATGTACTAAAATCTGATTGTATCCTGAGTAGCCATCTAGCGAAGAAATTCTTTTAGAACCAACTACCCTTTGTAAAATATAATCCATCTTGGGTAAAGGGTAGTTGTCTTTAAATGAGGCTTTGTTTAAGTCTCTAAAGTAAATACAAAGCCTAATCTCTCCTGTTTTCTTCCTAACTGACACTAAATTAGACACCCATTCCGAATATCTAATACGAACAATAATACCAGCTTCATACATTTTCTTGATTTCCTTCTCTACCAAAGGTAACTGAACAAGGTTTATTTTGCGCAGTTTTTGTTTAAATGGCTTTTGGTTTTCCTTGAGAGGTATCTTGTGCTGAATTATTTCAGTGTCATAGGATTTCAGATCCTCATAAATCCATGCAAAAACATCAGAAAACTCTTTAAACAACTCTATGTATCTGAGTTTGATGTGAGCTGGTAAGGTTTTAGATAGTTTGATCATCTTTGGTTTAAGTTCACTGCCTATATTACACTCTTCAACTTCAGTTTCCAAAGGATGCAACTTTGGATTCTTGGCCACATCATTGAAATCAAACAATTCTTCTAAAGGGACCAGTTCCTTTGGAAAACTTATATTGTTAGACTGTAGAGTTTCTAAGTCTTGTTTTCCTAACTCTGAAATAATTTTTGTTGTGTTTTCAAGTTTTTTAGATAACATATTTACATCAGCCATCTTTGGAGACTCTTCTTCTTCATCAAGTAGATTTTCTTCACTAGGACAGTCTGTTTCATAATCTGAATTTGGACTTGGTAGTTCAAATTCATTTCTGTTTGTCTCCATCAAACACTTGCCAATATTTCTCGTTATCAGGGACAGCTAGCCTGAATTTAATTTGAGTTGTACATTTTTTGGTTTCAAATGGTGTTAAACATGTTCTAGCAGCAAAAGCTAAACTGTGGGCAAGGATATTCTTTTTTCTTGGGACAAAAATAAGTTGGGAATCCTCAAAAAATTTCAACAAATCCATGACATCGTTCCTATATGATCTAAGTCTGGGATTTTTGGCGTTGTATTCCCCATTTAATTGCCTAATGATTAACTCTTAATCCCCATGCAGTTTAATTCTCTTGGCTCCTAATTTCTTCAACAAGTGTAAGCCTAAAAGAAGGGATTCATACTCCGCTATGTTATTTGAACACTGAAAATTTAATCTGTAGGAATGGCCTTCAGTGTGATTATTTTCAGTGTTATGTATCCAGATGCTTGCACCAACATTTCTCCTAGTGCAAGACCCATCGAATTTCATACTTCAAAGAGGACTAGTTTCAGGTTCAGTAGTTTGGTTACTATCCTTTTCAACTAGTGTGCTTTCGGATTCTTCTTGAAGATCAGAATTTTGTTGAATTTGCTTTAATTCCTTAGGTTTTTCATTGTGTTGAGGACTACTTTCTTGACTTTCAAGGTTTAAAAGAAGTGGATGAATGATTTTTAGCTCTAGACCTGTGTTTTGTTTGTTGTAGTTTTCAGGTTTAGCAAACTGTTTTGACACTTCTATGTTGTCTTCCTCCTCCTCTCTATCTGCCATTAATTCAGTTAAAATCACTTTTTCACTAAATTTTTCATCATTGAAAAGGATAAATGAGTCAAGGCCTGTATTTACAGAATAAAGGGGAGATTTTTGTGGTCTGTCTTGGCTAGTAACCATGTATTTCATATGAGACTCCCTGTAAATTCTTCTAGTTTGATTAAAAATAGGGATAGTTGCATATGTCATGTCCATCTGCATAGTTCATTGTAACTTAGCTCCCCAAGATCTTGATAACAACATACCATATTTTTTGGGTACATCAGCCACTACAATATCCATGACTAAACACTTGGCTGGATTTTGTGCTAAGTTAACACAGAGGTCTTTGATTAATCCTAAACATTTCACTCTGCTTGAGTCAAAGGAGGAAAGATCTTTGTAAGGTCTAGTGATTTCAAGGCCTAGGCTCTCCATTACAGCTTTGGGCATTAAATTCTGAGAGGACCCTGAATCATGCATAGCGTTGTGCAAAGTCTTGTCAAGAATCTGTAGACTTACATAAAAAGGAGGAACCGGTCCTTCTTGATATATACCCTCAATCTTAGGACCAAATATAAGCTCTGGTTGGTCATCATTAAGGTTGACAGTATCATTATTCTCTTCTATGTTAAAAGCCTTCAAAATTTGGGATCTATACACATTCTAGGTGGCTAATTCGATAAGAGGAACAGAGATATTTATCTTGGCAATTTCCTGCTCCAAACTAAAAGGTAGCTGACTTTTTACAAGGTTTGTTTCAGCTTTATTAACCACCATTTTATCAGCAAGATCAACTTGCTGATTTTCTCTATTTACATTGGTTAGAATTGTTTTAACAGGAGCACTAGCCGAGGTACTGGTGCTACTAATATCTCCACTCTGTTTTTCATTCTTTTGAATGATGTTCTCTTTGTTTTTATCAGAATTTACAACCACTGTTTTGTCTTTCTGCTTTATAACTTTGGGTTTATTTACAATGTTGTTTTGTGCAGATTTTTCAGAGGGTTTAGTTTTGGGAGTTTCTTGATTGCTTTTACTCCTAAGGTCATATTCCTTTGTAGTTTCTATGATGACATTTTCCATTTCCTGATAATAAGATTCATCTTCTGCTCTCTTGTCATCATAGGGTGTATATAGACCTTGTTTCCTATTGTAATGAACTTCAAAGTCATCATTATCTACTCCCAACATGTTGATGTCATCTTCCTCTATTTTCTCACTTGCTTCTTCAACCTCACTTACATAATTTTGATGAAAAGGAGGAGTGATTTGTTGATCATCCTCCCTTGGTCTATTTTGAGGTTGGTTTCTCTTGAAATTCTGATTTTGATTTTGATTTCTGTTTTGAGGAGCTGTTTGGTTTTGACTTGCTTGTGCTCTCTCAAGTATGCTCATCTTTTTCATCATCTCCTCCATCATTTTCTCCATTTTTTAGCTAGATATGGAAGGCGCAGATTCCTCTCTAAAGGAAACTTTCTTCTCATTCCTCATTCTTTCTCTTTTCTCCATTAAATTAACTTCCACAGCAAGGGCTCCTTTTTGCATATCTTCAAGATTCAAAGGATCTCTCTCTCTTAGCTGATAAGCCATTTCAAGATCAAATCCTTCGGGAAACTTGTTTAAAGCCAAGCCTTGTGGAGGTTTTAATTATGGGGGAAGGGCATTATAAACAATGTTAAACCTAGTACAATAAGCTTGTACACTTTCCCCAGGGTTTCTGTGGAGATTCTTGTAGTCCGAAAGTATTTTGAGAGGGTTTTTCCTCACTTCCCATTTGGTTAAGAATAACTGATGGAAGGCTTGGAGATCATTAATACTATGAGGGGTTAATCCTTTGAACCATTTTCTTACTTCTCCCCCTAAACTCTGAGCAAATAATCTAAGTTTGACAGATTCATCATCAATCTCATTTCTGTCAAAGTAGTCATTCATCTTGTCCACATGTTGTGAAGCAGTAGTAGCATTACTAGCATCATACAATGGTATCTTGGACTGATAGTCCTATGGAAGATTGACTAATGGTAAAGGAAGGACCAACGGGGCATACCATGTTGCCATGATAGGGGGTGAAGGTGGATTTACAAGAGGTGGATTAACAAGAGGGAAAGTGGGATGAAGCGGAGTGTTTTGGAAAATGGTTTTATGGGTAGTAGAAGTGGATGGACCAGCAAGAGATTGTTGAGTTGATCTAGGATGAGAGAAACAAAAATTATGTAGGAAGTGTAAATCTGGTGGTGTAGTTTCTCTACTACCAGGATGATCACTTCTATCTGGGGATAAAAGTGAAGGCTTTGAATCTAACGGATCTAAATCCCCAAGTGACCTAGTTCTAAATGGATTTCTTAAGTCAACTTGTGATTGTTGTAGAGATGCAAGTTTTTCAGGAATAGAATTAGCTCTAAGGGGTAATCCGAAAACAGTTGAAGATTTAACCTCAGGAGACTTCCTAAGGATTCTTTTAGGGTTATCACCTATCTCAGGAGGGTTTGGGTTAGGATAGGCTGTAGTATAAATATTTCTAGGAGCCAGTATGCTGTGTTTTTCAGATCCGACCAAACAAGAAAAGTTTAACCAAATATGACAATATTTAAGAGGCCAACTGATCTTTAACAAGAAAAATTTAATCCTAAAGTCCTCTAACTGACTTTAAATGATATTATGATGATAATGGGTCTTCCCAGTGGAGTCTTAAGGTATTTTTAGGATTGTGGAGTCACCAGGTGGAAATCTTTAGCTCTTTTGGAGGTAAAATGTTTTATGGTCCACCACCATGTTTATTTGAATACCAATCTTGAAATATTTTTGGGTTTTCTAAGTTTTTTCAGTCCTATGGGTTCTAAGAGTGTCCTAAACCTGTTTCAAAACTTAGCTACGAGATGATACAAATAAATTTTACTCTTATGGCTAAGTTAATTGACCCTTCAAGGTTTGATAAGTTTTTATGAGAATCCTAAGGTTTCCTTAGTTTGTCACTGATTCAAATAAGTTCTATTATGATTATCATTTGCTTAGTAGTGCTTGAAGAAGGCTACTTGTACTGTACTGAACACTGAGTGTATTGTTTTAAGGATTTTACTCAGAAGTCCCTAGCGGAGTCGCCAGAAATGTTAGCTCCCTGTAATTTTAGCAGATTGGCAAGACCAAAACTGCAGAGAGAACACTTGAACCACTTTGGGATTCTAGGATCTAGCTCTCCTGAATCCACAGAGGGATCTCTCTATAAGTGCAAATATTGATTTATCTTTAAGGCTTTTATGTGTGATATTAGGCTAGTTATTAAGACCAAGGGTTTTTGTTTGGTTTTTGGTGGTTGAGCATGATTTTTAGTTGAGTGGAGAGTCCAAAAATGAAAAAGTTCCAAAGGGATGGAGGTATAAGCAATCAGAACAAGATTTGGCTGATAGGATAGATATGGTGCTGCTTTTTAGTCCATTGGGCTATGGAGTCATAAAAGGGTTTAATTGTGCAACAATTTCAAGAGTGGTCCAAGGGGAAAGGCATCTATATCACAAGATATTTTAGATAAAATGATGGAATGGAACAATAAAAGTGTTGAAGGGGTGGAAAAAGACAATAATTTAAACCAGGATTTATCAGTCTTTCCAAACAAGAAAATCCTTTTAAGTAACTATTTAAAACCAACCAAAGGACAGGGCTAACCATAGACTTCTTTGGAAAAGCTTGTATTAAAGCTAACTCATCAAACAAACAATCCAGTAATCCACATATTTACTTTCAGAAGGGATGAAAACAGATAAGAAAAACAAAGTGCAGCCTAAGATCAGATAAGATACTTTTAAATCTAAACTGCTTTCAGCATACTCTTAGGGAAAATTTCAGAATTGCCTTTGGAGAAAGAAGCTAGAAGACAGGGCAAACCATAAACTTTTCTAGTCCAACTCTACTAAGCATATAATGAAAATATCATTCAAGAAATTCATTTCAAGCTTTGCACATCAAGACAGGGACAAACCAACATTCCTTGATAATGTTTACAATTAACTTAAGTCATTCTTAAACACACAATTTGGAGGAAAACATTGACATAAAGCTTATCAGTCAGAGAAGGGTACTGTAAACAGTAAATCCTAACTCTATGCTTGTTGTTCTTGATCAGAGAATAAGTGGACAAAATGGCATACATGAAACGAAAACAATAACAAAGAAAGAAGCACTTCACCAGTGATATAGACTAGGATCTCGAGAATCAGCTTGTATATTGATGTCAATCCAATTACATTCTTCAAGTCCAATGTTTCATTTCAGCAATCATCTTCTCTTCTTAGCCTAACTTATTTTATTACAAACAGAGCTTCAAGAGCCTTTGAACGCTATTTAGATGTAGAAATTTTCCAGAAAAAGTATTATATAAAAGTTCAGCAACCAACCCTTTACAATGAGCTCCTCAAGAAGATTTTATAGAAAAAATGAGGAGGTGGAAATATTTCTAGGGTTCAAGTATCATTAATTCTATAGTTAATGCAATTCTCTGCCTTGAAAACCATGCAAGGCATAAGGTAGGAATTCATTCAATATATATCTCTGTGTCATAACTCTGTTCTTCTTTCAAGGTTTAGTGGATAAAAATATTTGACTTTTAAGGCTATTTCTTATCCTTGTAATAACTCTGATGATAGTTTAAATTAGTTTCTTTGATTCGAAATAACTATTCAGCTGTATTTTTGCTAATATATTATGTTATGGAAATAAATAGGCCTCTTTTGAATGCTTTGAGGCTGTAGGTTGCTTTTGGTAGCTGAGAGGATTCAATTAGCCTCTAATGTGGTAGTGGAGGCTTTCTCAGAATGATAGATCTGATTGTTCTTCTTTAATCACTGTTAATTTTCTTTAATTCTATGTGTTAGGCTTAATTAGGCCTAATTTCTGTCTTTTGTTCTTCAAATTGTCTTCAATTGAGTGGATTAGGCTTTTGACGGTCGATTTATTTCCGTAATCCCTCAAAACTGTGTTTAACAATCTTCAATTCTTCATCTCTGCTGTGACTAGATCTTTCACACTGATACTCTTTGCTTGATTAATATTTGTTATGTCTTGTTGATGTGCAGGCATTACAGAGGTTTGATTAATGGGATCAGTGCTCATGAGGCATTGATAAAACATAATTTGGAACTCTGGAGAATGGTCTCTTTCATGAATAAAGGCGTGGGGGAATGGACGGCGAAGATTTGATCTGGGGAAGGGTAGGACCCAAAGGATTTGGGCCTATCGGGTTGAATCTGGACTGTCAGATGAAATAGATCAATGGATCAGATTTAATCTTGGGGTTTATGAAATGGGATATGGCACAGGGGTTGGTTGAAGAATGGGTCATTGTGGGCCGTTGATCTGCAGAGATCAATGGATGGTATTCACTGAAAAATTTATACAGCGGGGTTTATGAAAATAACAAAGGGTGAGGGCTTCAATCTGGACCATCAGATGTATTCAATGGATGGCCTAGATCCAATCGTTGGATCGCCAATCGGCTGAGGAGAGAGGAAAGCTGTAAAGAAAATTTGCGATGAAATTAGATTGGAATCGTTGATCTTAGAGAGATCAAAGATCAAGAATGAGCTGTGGATTTCAATGTCAGAGAGCTGTGGTGAAGGGTGATCAATCTTGGTCGTCGGTTCTTGTGGTTTTCGACGGTCTAGATTGAATCACAAGATTGCAATCGGAGGAGGAGAGGAATGGCATGAATGTTTTTTGGGATGTGATTGACGTTGGGCCGTTGATTTTTTTAAAGTATCAATGGTGGAGAAAGTGGAGGGGGTCCATAGAATAAAACTCCATCGCATCAGGGCTTTTTCTTAAAACAAAGAAATGTTCTCATCACAAAACGTTCGATTGCGATTAGCGCTCGGGACATAACGATTGGTCCTGGGCATAGGTTATATGGTGGGGAAGTGGTTGGGTGTTTTAACCGGAAGGGGCTCATCGAAATCAGAAAAAGGAAGGGGCTTTTCAAATGTGCCCAATGAATATGCACTTCATGAATTTATCGATCGTTGATCGGTTTTTAGATCAACGGTTGGTTTTCATTAAAACAACAAACCATCAGACTTAATGAAAAAGTTGGGTTTTACAAAATACAAAGGAAAAAAAAGGTTTTGAGGGTTTAGAAGAAGGGTTTAGGATATTTTAAGCACCCAGTTGCGGGGCTTACGGTCCTATGAAGCGGAGGTTTATGAAAGTTAAGCCCTCGGGGGCTAAAACTTTATATAATAAAAAGACTATCTTTTGGCTTTTAAAACAGAGTTTTTAAGGGAAAATGAGGCTTTCGCTAGAGGAAAGAAGGCTTTTTAAAACCAATGGAAGGAGACCAAATGATTTTAAAAGGGTCGTGAAGTGATTTTGAAGGTTAAAATGATGAAAATGGAGGAATTTTTATGAGGAAAAGGGGATGAAATGGAGGTTAAGTATGAGTGAAAAAGAGGGGTAAAGTGAAAGGGAAAAATGGGTTTTCAGCAATCTTTCTCTTCAGCAAAACAACAATTTTTCAGAATTGAGAGGGAAACAACAGTGAAGATTAACTCAAGGATAATTCATCTTCACAAGACTTCAAGAACTAACAATTTGGCCATAAAACATGTTTCTTGAAGGCTTAAAAAATTATTTAGCCACCATTTGATATAAAAAATTTTATAGGTGGCTAACACAAGGGAGCCACCAAAGCTCGCGGGGGATCTTGGAGAGGCAAGATTGGATTGTACCCTATAGAGGTTTCCCCGAACTACTAGTAAGTCATATGTGAAGAAATTCTGCTCATTGTGTCCTATAGATTGGTAGAACCTACACCATTGTTGCTTCAATTCACCTTTATTTGCCCGCGGACACTGGGTTGTATCATGCAGTCCTGCCACCCAGCAATCCTCGCACCAAAGGTTTGTGGTTACTCCCTTCCCTCTTCCATCTGTAAGCTCTATATTTCCATGTGCATGGCCCCGAGCTTCTCCTGAATTTGCTATACTCCTTCCCTTGTGTCATCCTTAGGTGCAGCTTCAAGTTTCATGGCAGCTTCCAAGGCTTTTTCTTGTGATTCAAAAGTCTGATGGCCCATGGGCGTACACAAGTGAGGTAGGAGCATAGCGATAAACCATTTTGTGTGTTTTTTGTCGTCGTACTTAATCTTGCCTTCCCAAATTGCTTTCTTTAACCACTGATCAGCCTCCCAGACTGACTCAGATGCTCCCTGCTTGAAGTCTTTTACTTCTGCTACCAGTTGGGAATAGGATTTCGGTTTCCAAAATTGTTGTTTTAGGGAATCCTTAATATTTTTAAGTGTTTCACTGCCATTTTGAGATATGTACCACATATACTAGTCCAGCGCCCTTTCCTTAAAAGCCAAGGATAGCTATGCTCTTTTTACAGTATCACTTACCACCCCTTGCGCTGTCCATACCAAATCGACCACGAACCATAATTGTTCTAGGTCCTCATCGACTGCTCCTTTAAAGGTGGGTAATTTTAAGTGTTCTGCCATGGGCTCCTCCAGTTTACCTTCCCGAGGCCCTAGCATCGGGGCGGCTAATGAATTTCATGTAGGTCTCGATGGACTATGGGTAGGGTGATCTTCCTCTCGCCTGTTCCGATAGTTATCACTGTTCCACGTTGTACCTTGGCTCATTCAGCCCTACACTAGATCTCTGATGCCACTACTTGATCCCATTCTCAGATCTCTTTCGGTCCTGGTAACGGAACCATTTGTTGGCTTGAGGGGTCCTGACCCATGTTTGGTGTGCAAGGTTTGCCAACAAACCCCTATACTACTAGCCCTTTCGGCAGTGACCCGCTTGCGCAGGTCACAGTCGCACCCGAAGTAGTATGGGTGGGTGCTAGAACCAGGTTTCCACACCCTGAGAAAGGAAGGGTAAGGCAAGTAGGGCTACGTTCTATTTAGATTACCTTGTTTCTGCATAGGGTTAAATATGTATCCAATTGCATCCACGTGCACTAGATCTACAATTATATGCTTTTCATAACATCAACATAATGCTACATAACCAGAACAGAATAGATCTAGATCCAATTCAACACACAAACTTTCGCAGCAAGATATAACCAGAGTAGAACAGATCCAATCATTCAATATACAGAACTTCGTAGCAAAAAGACAAAAAATACCAGAAATTAATTCAATAGTACTCACAGATTCAGATATAATAATCCTACATATTCATTCATTCATCAACCTTTCCTTACAATTCCCTTCCCAACCTGCACACACAGCAGCAGCATCTGCACGCAGCTGGACTAGGATCTCCGTGCACACAGCTAGTAGGATTCCATTCCCCAAAAACCCAAACAGATCGCTTACACAATAGATCACATCAATAGCTCATCCAATCCTATCTCTTACAATTCGAAATGCCTCTCTATTTATAACAATCTAGCTTTAACATTCCTATGGTCCGCAACCCATGGTTTTCGGACCCCTAGTTTACCCTTTAACCCATTACAATGTGTTCGGGGCTTTGACCCACCCCAAAACCCCTGTGGTATACTAAATATAATAAAAAATAACCAAAATGCACCAGTTTCATAGCTTGTTAGGAAACCCCATTCCAACTAGCTCATGGATAATTGGGAATATTATAGTCCTCCCCTCCTAAATATTGCTTCTCCTCAAGCAACTGTAAAGGTGAGTGCTACAACTCTCTCCTCCTTCCTTGGTGACACCTCCACGTGATAATATATCATCATATACCAAGTGTATCCCAATCAATCCCTCCATGAAATTCTCCTCCCAAGTTCTCATGAGATGCAAATGACTCATCCCACAAGGGAGCAAAATACCCACTGAAGCAATCATGGTTTGCCCAATGTTCTCCCTGAAACATGTAGCATAAGAAACATGGAGGTTCTCTCTCCAAAAGGGAATTTCAATCCTCCCATCCTTCCTCCGACAATTCCCATAAAAATAATAAGGACATCATTAATGTATGGGATCAATACCAAAGATACATAAACTACCATATGAAACAATAGAGGTGGATCACAGTCCCACATGTGGAACCAACGCAGTATATCTCTTGACTACCTTAGATAATGATATGGTAAGTGGTTTCCCCACCACTTAATTTCTTCCATAGTCTTCTCACATGGTATGAGAAGGTGAGTAATAGTTGGTGACTTTGGAGCACACCCTGAATGATAAATCATCTCCTTATATCCTCCTAGGGAGTGGCCATGCTCAACGTAGTTTATGGCCCCAATTTTACTATGAAGTTTGTAAGGAAGAATGCTCCCCCTTGGAACAATGGCCTACACATGTATGGTAAAGGAATGAAAATACTCATCAAGTAAATCACTATGCACATTAACATGATCCTTATCATATACTTTGCTCACACAAATGGAGTGGCTCATAGATATATCTCCTCTCATTCCCCAAGAGGAAAGAGGTGGCTGTGATAACTCCAAAAAAGAGTTATATATCTCCTCCATCTCCACATGATCCATGCATCTCTTCAAATTTTGATATATATCCTCTTCAAAGCCTTCCCAAGTATACCCCTCCATGAAAGTATGGTACGTCCTCATGGAATAAGTGTGGCTGAAGAGAAAATCTTCATTTGTTTCTTATAGAAACTTTTTCTTGAGCTTTGATGCTCTAGATAAGAATATCCTACAATGATAGTAGATGACCTCATCTATGACTAAATATCCCTCCTCTAATAGCTGGTCATCAAGTATCATGCATGGAAAAATCCTTGGAATAATCCACCAATAACTGGTATTTCAAATATGGATCTATCCTCCAAAATGACACCACTGATGATTTATCATATAAATCATATCTCATGTGGCTACCCCCTTATTTGACATCTCCTATGCCAAATTCACATACTGGAAGGCTGCTATCCTCCCTCCATTTCTCCTTTCTCAGCACAAGATCTGAGATGAGAGTGGGTAATGATGATGTTGGGACAATATCTCCCTCCTCCTTAAGTCTACCCAAGATTCTTAGCACTGTACCATGACCTCCCAATGCTCCCACTCCTCCTAGATCTATGATTCGTGCACCATGATGTGAGACATTACTCACCAACTACTGATCAAGTGGCCTCCCAGGTGGTTTGCTGTAAAATAATAATGTTTCATGTGCCAAATTCATGTGCATAATAGATGGGACTGTCAGTACTTGCTTCCACTGCGCAAATCCTTCTATTTTTTCTGTGTGGAAGTTGTTTTTGAAGGATATGTGTGCAGGACCCTAATCAATTGATTTTCGCCAACTTTTATATCCACCCATTCCATCTACAAAGTCTCCCAATCTGTGGTGACCTTCCCCAAAGTAATCAACCACTACACACCCAATATCACATTGATGTCAGGTATGTCAACCACAAAGAAGTGATAAGTCAATGTATATGTTCCCATGGTGATAGATAAATATGGAACTTAATGCATGCATTACATAGTTCTAGCTCCTAGGACCAAAACAAAAAATCCCTCAAAATCATCAGTGGGTATTTCCCTCCTCTGCACTAGTTGGGCATCAATGAAGTTGTGGGTAGCCCCATTTTCAATCAAAACTGAAACCATTTGATCCACGATGGAACCTTGAAACCTTAAGGTCATGTACTTGGGTACTCCTCTCTATAATGCAAGGGCCCCTCCAACTAGATAAAATGCTCCATTCCCACCTCCTGGTGGTGGATGATCCTCTCCTGCTATCCCATCACTGTGACCTCTTTCTGGTTCTTCTTCTTCCTCCTCCTCATCATCTGAAAATACCTCTATATAGTGTGCCTTTCCAGTTGCACATCTATGTCTAGGTACCCATTATTCTTGCCATGTGAAGCAAATCTTTCTTCTCATCAAGTCTCTTTGGATATCATCACTAAGAGGTACTTTGCTTTCGCTCTCCTTTGAAAGAGGAGCTTTATCATATTTTGCTTTTGATGGAAAAGTAGGCTTTTTATGAAATGTTGCCTTTTCTCTTGGCAAGGCATCTTGTATATCTCTATCCCATTTAATGGCATCTTGAAGGGTAGTGGGTTGGGTTGATTTAACCAACCCATGTAGAGGTTCTGCTAGCACATCAATAAACATATATAACCTCCTAGTTGCAGATAAATTAGGAACCATAACAGAAAGTTTTAGAAATTCAGAAATGTAACTTTCTGGATTACTTGATTGTTTGAGCTTAGCTAGCCGAATGAAAGGTACGTTCGGGGCTCTTTGATCAAACCTCTCCACCAACCTCCTTGTGAACTCTGAATATGCACTCACATTAGCATGAAGCAATGTAGAAATACCATGAAACCACCAATCATGTGCTTCACCCTCAAGGTGTAGTGCTGTTTATTTTGATGGCTTCCATCTCCAGTACTTGGTTCACCGGAAGTAGTGTTTGGTCAATTTGCTGTGTCCTAAATCGCTAACATAAATTATCAACCAGGGATTCGTAAGTCACGAAGTGTGGCGCACTATAAGTGCAAGATAACTCATTCTTACTTTTTGTCGTTTTTGGATTTTTATGAAATTCTAAAAAAAAACAAGTATGGTTATGGATATTCAAGGCAATGATGTCCTTTATAATGATTGCGCCACTTGAAACTTTAAAAGGAATTTGAAAATTACAATGACAAAACTTGAAAGGAAATGAAAGTATGCTGCTGAAATGAAAAGGTGTTGCTAGTCTAATAAATCAAAATAGTGAAATAGTGAGCATGAAACCAAACTATTCTTGTTGCTGTCTAAACACAAAATAAATTATGCTAAAAGAAATCCAAAAGCTACAATAAAGTAAATCTAAATCAATTTACCTCAACTTGTCTTCCGATCCCTCATCATTAGTCCAGCTATGATTTTCGGAAGTAACCATGAACAACTTGAGTAACTGATATCTAACTTGCAGAAAGTAAACTAATATCAAATCATACATCCATAATTCAATCCCTCACCATCACTCAAATTACTTCGTAGGTAACCGAAGATGTCATGCACAATTTAATATTTCTAACTCGTTGCAAAGTAAACTAATATCAAACCACACATTCATAATTCAATCCCTCACCATCAGTCCAGCTGTGGCTTTCGGAGGTAACTGAAGATGTCATGCACAATTTAATATTTCTAACTTGCAGAAAGGAAACTAATATGAAACTACACATCCATAATTCAATCCCTCACCATCAGTCCAGCTGTGGCTTTCGGAGGCAACTGAAGATGTTATGAGCAATTTAATATATCTAACTTGCAGAAAGGAAACTAATATCAAACTACACATTTCATAATACAATCCCTCACCATCAGTCCAGCTGTGGCTTTCGGAGGCAACTGAAGATGTTATGAGCAGTTTAATATATCTAAATTTAGCTACTGAAGCAAATGAGCAAAACTGAAATAAACAAAGCAATACTGAAATTAAACAGAAACTGAGAAAAACAAATTAGCAGTAGAACAATGTTAATTCCATGTCATTAGTCAAAAAGCTATGCAAATGCCCGGGCTGCCATGAAAATTATGTTAAAAGCTATGATTTCAAAAAGCAATCTAAGTAAGGAAATATGACAAAACAGAATTGAAAGCAACTTATCTAGAAAACATGTAAAAGCCTCCTTGGATAGCAGGGGCCCTCTGCTACCAATTTGGTGAAGTCCTTCAGCTCCTTAAAATTGTAATCAAAACACCATCAAAGAACTGAATTTCTCTATTAAAAAGAACTCACAAATCTACATCCCATTCCATCTTGAA
Organism: Pinus albicaulis; assembly: GCA_034641835.2. Taxonomy (NCBI): domain Eukaryota; kingdom Viridiplantae; phylum Streptophyta; class Pinopsida; order Pinales; family Pinaceae; genus Pinus; species Pinus albicaulis. The sequence goes on along the minus strand of JAXQQM020073922.1, from coordinate 101,554 downwards.
CTTAGTTACAAATCTACTTTTTCATTACTTTCTCATTACCTATGATAGGAGAAAGCTTCTCCTATTTATACAAAATATGAGGAGACATCTCATTAATGGGAGTCCATGAATCTCTCCCTCCATCTCTAGAGTTACAATCAAAATAGGAAATGATAAGACACATGTCTTTCTAGAGTTCTAACACAACTTGAGGAATGAGACACATATCCTCTTAGAGTTTCAATACAACAAGGAAGTGAGACACATATCCTCTTGATCCCATAATCTTCTCCAACCAAATTCGAATTTGGTTTTAGAGTGCCACATAAGGGTCTTCTAGAAGTCTCCTTTTGACCTACACATGTCACAAAACTCATAACACATATATAGATATATGAAACTATGTTAATTTTCTAGTTTCTAATCATAAATTCACTTAAAATACATAAAATAAATAACTTTGGAAAACAAGGATCCTAACCCATATATTTATGAAAATGATGACTCGATGTAGGGTTTTAGGTCAAATGGCTATGAAATAAGAGCTAAATGGTTATGACATAATGGAAATATGTATGAATATGGAGAACATTTTTGAGGACTCAACAAGTAGAGGTCTAGCTTCTCTACCCATGATTTGGCAGTGCATTTAGATGACCCATCAAAGTTTAGTAAGAAAAATATGCCCATAGTCCAGTGTAGATCATGATTATGTATGAATCCTTCACCTCTATTATGATGTCGGGGTCTCCTATTGTCCTTGATTTGACAAAATTCTTGAAAAATAAAATGATCCTTGAAGCTATGAGATTGAGACTCATACTCCATGAAATAGTCTTCAAGATTTTCTTGTTCTTGAAACCCTCCATTTCCCACTGCTAAGAATGTAGGCATTTTAGAGCATTAGGAAACCTGCTGCTTCACTAGTTGATCACTCGAGTGATGAGAAATGCCGGAGCCTTCATCATGAAGAAACCCTTTATGGGATTCGTTGTGTCTATCCATCCTCATCTCCTATAATTCTCTAGCAATGTCTTGCATAGTTCAAAGAAGAAGCTTAGGAAACTCCTTCTCCTCATCTCCCCCTGATAAAGGGGTTTTACCCTTGTCTTCTTTATCATATGTATAGTCATACTTCCAGCTTCTTCTGAGATACCTCCTCTCTCTATCTGTGAGAGGATCTCCTTCTTCTGATGACATATTGGCTTAATATGAATAGGTTGAGCCAATATTATCCTCTGATGCCATTTGAATATTCCGAAATGGGAAAAGCAGGAATATAGTGCATAAACATGGAAATAGCCATGAAGATCAATGCATAAATGTGAGAGACCAATATGGAGCTTCTTTATTCATCATAACAGCAACAAAGAAGTAAAAAATAATGGGGCATAAACCATACAACATTAATCAACAAGCCTCCAATAGATAAATCCCCTCAATAATGAGGTGTTGCTACTACACAAAATGGCAGAAACATTGCTACAACGTAGTAAAAAAGGACATATGTAATATCCCAAAATGGGAACAACATCAATATTAAAAAATAATGCTCAGAAAATAACGTAGTTTAGCAAAGTAAGAGCAGGAGGCCAATATGGAGGCTGATAAGTTATGTATACATCAGAAAATCAGATTTGTATTGAGGCCCAAACAATGTATAATAGGAAATAGAAGACAAAAATGGAAGAAATCCCTCAAAAGAGGTGCTGCAAACACATGTATTCACTGCAAAAAGTCTTGACAACGTTATTTTATAGAGCATACAATAGCTGTAGATTACAACTTACATCTAGAGAAAAATAATGCATGAACAGTGATATCTATGGCAGATCCATACTCTATAGTGTCTCTACTTTACATACCCCTTGGGTTTTTCAGCAAAACATGAAGCACAGGGAGTAGATATGAGATCTTATGCAACAGATCTATAGAATGATTCAGAATTTTTGAAGTAAATATAGGAGTATTTAGATAAGATCTGAATATGACATGGAATAGATCATAATAGAGCAGAAGTCCATGGATCACCACAGTGAAGGGCAGATTCCCATCACTAGATATCACTCCTCAAAGTTTTCCAAAAGACCCTACAACCTTCCTCTTGCAGATACGCAGTCTTGGAATATAAACTGCATTGTAGACTTTAAGAGCAGTTTGGCCTGATGCCAATATGTAGATCTAAAGCTCCAATCAACTAATACTCTCTTTCCAATGGGATAGAAGGCTTTCCCACTGAAAAGAGGCACTAGAATGGCATAGATCTGAGTAGATCTAGTCTCCACTTGCTGTAGCTTACAAGGACAAAAAAACCCTCAACAGGATTTGCATTGTAGTTGGAAGATGAATCTTGGCCAAATGCATGATAGTGGACAAGACAAGCAAGACTCCTCCAAGAGCTACCCAATGGAAGAGGTGGGATTCCCGATCAGGAACACCCAGTGCTAAACATCACTATTCTCATTTAAACAACAAGAGAATGATAAATTTCTAAACAGAAAATATATTCAGAAATATAATATATTCAACAACCTTATTTTGATTTCCTCCTCTTCCTTTTAGAAGATAAAAGTCTTGCAAAACCCTAAACCATCTCAATGATTTAGCTCCTTTCACATGTGTAGCCTCCATCTAAAATTTCGTTGTGCATCTAGGAGGTTCACTGCATCTAGATAGCACTACTGATTTGGTCATGGTTGATCCATTCAAACAGCTCAATCCCTTCCACACCTAAGGGTGTTTTATTAAGATAGCCCAAATTTAACCTTGTTCACATGGGGCATTGATTTATTCACTTTTTTTAGGAGTTTTTATTGTTCTCCTTTACACATTTATTCTTGCAATAACAAAATGAATCAAAATTGTATATTCCCATTAGCTTGGGCTAATTTCAAATATTACAGTCCTCCCCTCCAAAATGTTGCCTTTCCTCAGGAAACTGATAGAGTGAGTGCTACAACACTTATCCTCCTCCATTGGTGACACCATCAAGGATCAATCTTCCTTCACAAGCTAAGTGCTCACCAATCCAACCCTCCATGAATTGTTCCTCCAAATTCATTATGACATGTATATAATCCATCCCACAAGGAGTCAAGAACTCACATGAAGCAAACATTGATGAACCAATACTCTCCTGGAAACATGTAGCATAAGTTACATGGAGAGTCTCCATCTCATGAGGTAGATACATGCTCCCCATCCTTCCTCCATACAATCCCATAAATAGTACAAGTATAGCATAAATGTATGGAAGTAAAATTACATATGCAAAAACATAAATTTGAGCATGAGGAGGTGGGTCATAGTCCCACATATGGTACCAACATAGTGCATCTCCTGCCTGCATCAGATCAAGATATGGTAAGTGATTTTCCCACCACTTACTTGCTGCACATGTCATCTCACCATGGCTGAAAGTGTGAGATATGTTTGGTTCTTTTGGGAAGCACCCATCATGAAAGAAAATATCCCTTTGCTCATCAAGGGAGTGGCCAAGTTTAGAAATTTTAGTGGCCCAAAAATTGTCATGAGATTTACATGATATATCGCTCCCCTTTGGAGTCATGGTCTACATAAAAGTAGTGAAGGAATGAATACAAACAGAAAATGAAACATGTTTTACATCTGTATGTTCTTCACCCAAAATTCTCCTTATACAAGTGGAGGGGTGTATGGATCTTTCTCCTCCTTCCAAGGCAGGAAGAGATGGCTGAAATAACTCTGTCATAGAGTCTTGTTGCTGCCCCTGCTACACATAGCACATGCATTCTTGAAAAGGCTGATATAGTTCCCCCTTTCAGCCTTCCCAATCAAATCTCCTTATGATGACGTTGTAGATCCTAATGGAATACATGTGGCTAAAACATAACTCTTTGTAGGCCCTTTGTAGTAACTTCTCCTTGAGCTTAGAAGCTCTAAACAAGAAGATTCTACCATGATGATAGATGACTCCTTCATGGACTCGATAGCCCTCTTTATGCATCTGGTCATCAAGTATCATACAAGTGTGTAGATCTTTGGAATAATCCACCAATAGTTGGGACTTCCAATACAAATCCAAACTACCCAAAAATGACAGTGTTGATGATGCACCAACAGAAATGTTTGTCATGTTGTTGCTCTCCTCCTTGAAATCTCCCATGGAAAAGGTGTGTGTTGGAAGGTCACTCCTTCCCTTCTTCACCTCCTTGACATTCCCCATGCCAAAGGTATATGATGGAAGGTTGGTATTCCTTCCTTGCTACCTTATTTGCACATGCACATGCTCAAGTGAAGATGGAAGCTCTTGGAAGTTAGTCCTCCATGGGAGGCTATCATCTATCCAAAACCTCCTTGGCCTTGCCAAAGTATGCATGTGTGGCCACCATCTTCTATCATGTATGGAAGGTCTCTCTCCAAGTGAGAGTATCTTCTGAGTCTTCATAGCCAAAGATCCTTCTCCTTGCCCCATGATGGTGCTACCTTTCAATCTTGTAGCCTCTATTTTCAATGCAGTGTGATATGAGAGAATGGACAATGGTGATAGTGGGGAAATATTTCCCTCCTCCTTGAGCTTACCCAAGTCTCCCAGCGTTGTAGCTTTCTCTTCAAGTGCTCCCATTCCTCCTAGATCTAAGTTTGGAGCAGCAAGTTGTGAGGTATTCCTCACAAAATTTGGATCAGGTGGTCTCCTAGGTGGTTTGCCACAAGAAATTGAGGTTTCAGGGACCATCCTCATATGCATAATAGATGGAATTTTCATGTCCCTGCTTCCACTGCACAAGTTCAACTTTGTTTCATGTGTGGAAGTCTCATGAAATTTGGAGACCACTCTTAGTGATGCAAGAGTGCCTCTAATTGGAGCATTTTTTCCATTCTCTACTCCTAGAAATAGTGGATCATCTTCTGTTATGTCAGCTTTGGGACCCCTCCTTTTTTCCGTCTCATTGTCTCTTAGCATAGACACATGCTGCTCATGTCCTCCATATGGAAGATCCTTAGGAACTCCCTGAAAAGATGCAAGAGCCTCTCTAGTTTAAGAAATTGCTTCATCTCCATCTCCTAATAAAAATGGATCTCCTCCTGCTATCACAACACTGGAGGATCTTCTCTACTCTTTCTCTCCCTTATCCTCATCAATGGAGAATTCCTCATCATTAAGAGAACCTTTTCATTGATCTAATATTGAAGAATTAACCCTTAAATATTATCCTTGAGAAGAGATACCTTGCTGTAGGGGGGCTTTTCCCTTTGTCAAATCATGCAGCAGATCCTCAACCCTGTAATGTTCCCAACTAAGGAACAACTACACTATTTGGAATAATATGAGTTATTACCAATGTAGAGCTACAGAAATATGACTTATAAATATGTTAAATCAGTTATCCTTTAATAAAATATATATCAGCAACTTTATCCAGTATTTTACAAGGCAAAAGGTGGGGAAAAGAGGTGATTGAGGCCCTAAAACGAATGTATTCAGATATTTGCGTAAAAATAATATGGGAAAGAATTTGGATATGATATATATGGTTATGAGGGACTCCCACATCTAATTTCAGCAAAACAAAAGGCGTTTTTCTATATTAAATAGTTCCTCCTTTCCTAACTAGGCTAGAAAACCCTGATTTCCCATGGCTTAAATTATGCAGAAATATTCTGAAGCATGGATAGCGTAATTTCTGAGGGTTTTAACTGAAATAATTCTGGAACATTACTATGGAAACTTATAATATTAATCAGATGGCTTACATTGGGAAAAACAAAGATTTACATAAAGAAAGGCCTCCAAATGAGGTGTTGCAACCATGCAATGAGACAGAAAATATGAACAGTGTAATTTACAGGGTAATGAACTAGTGTTTCATTATATTTTATATATAAAATAGATCTTAATAGAAAATCACAGATCGGAATGGGATCTATATGCAAAAAGATCTTTTTAGTACATTCCCCTTGGGGATCTCAGCAGAAGATGAATAACAATGAATAGATCTGAGATCTACACCATAGATCTGTAGTGATCTTTAGAAATTTCTGAATAATATGATACACAACAGATCATATCTTAAATATAACATGGATTGGTTGGCCAATCCATGGATCACCACAGTGAAGGAAAGGAGTCCTTCCACTGGAGATCTCTACTCCAAACTGGTATCAAATGTACATTGCAACTTTTCCTGCAAAGAGGATGCAATTTCCTCAAGTGAATGTGCTGAATAAGTGGAGCACACTTTGGCCTGATGCCAAGATAAGAATCTGAAGCTCAAACTGAAGAGGCACTCTTCTAGGAGGTTAAAAGACACACTCCATGAGAAGAGACACCCAAAACAAACTAGATCTCTACAGATCTAGAACTCCACTTGTTGCAGCTTACATAGAAATATCACCCCAATAGGATTGTGTTGTAGATGTAAGATGAGGCTTGGCCAAAATTCCAGATAGTGGATCAATGCAGCACAATCTCCTCCAAGAAATCCTCAAGGAAGGAGGGAGGATTCCTAAACAGGAAACCCTCACTATTCTCTTGATAAATAGCCCAGAGAAATAGAATTAGTCTAAGGAGACTAATTTCTGAATATATTCAACATCCTTTTCCTTGAGCCTTCTCCTTCCTTTTATAATATGAGGATGTGAAAAACCCTAAACCACCTTGAATCACTTAACCCCTTTCACATGAGGTCCTCCTTCTAGAACTGCGTTGTCCCTTTAGGAGATACATTGAACCTAGATAGCACTGTAGATTTGGTCCTGTTGACCCAATCAAATAGCTCAAACCTATTTCACACACAAGTGGATTTTATTAAGAAATCCCTGATTTGTCTCTGTTCACATTGGGAATTGATTTATTTTTATGTTTTAGGAGTTTTTTGTGTCCTCCTTTACATTTTATTCATCAATAAATAAAATTAAGATATAATGAAATATTCCTATTAGCTTGGGCTAATTAGGAATATTACAGTCCTCCCCTCCAAAATTGTTGCTTGTCCTCAAGCAACTGCAAGCTGAGTGATGCAAAATATCCTCCTTGGTGACACCAACATAAGATAAGCTTCCCCCAGAAGCCAAGTGCTCACCAATCCATCCATCCATGTCTTGCTCCTCCAAGGTTCTCATGAGATGCAAATAGCTCATTCCATAAGGAGACAATAGATCATATGAAACAAACATGGTTTTCCCCCATGCTCTCCCTGAAACAAGAAGACATAAAGTACATGGAGAGTATCCATCCCATGAGGCAGATGCCCTCCTTCCTTCTTTCCTCATACATCCCCATATAATTACAAGTACATTATCAAGACAGGGAATCACAACAATGTGCTTGAAAACAGAAAATTGCACATATGGAGGTGGGTCATAGTTCCAAATGGGGAACCAACGCAAGGCATCCCCTTCATGCATCAAATGTAGATATGGTGAGTGGTTTTCCCACCACTTACTTGTTGCCCACACCATATCACCATGGCTGAAAGTGTGATATATGTTTGGTGCTTTGGGGAAGCACCCATCATCTTGCAAAATCTCCCTTTTCTTCTCAAGGGAGTGGCCCAATTCAGAAATTTTTGGGGCCCAATATTGGCCAATAGGCTCACATGATATAACACTCCTCCTTGGAGTCATGGCCTGAAAAAACATGGTGTGAGAGTACATGAAATCAGAATATAAAACATATGTAACATGATCATGTTTTTCACCAACAATCCTCCTCCCATCAATGGAGTGGTACATGGATCTATTCTCTTCCTCAAAAGAAGAAAGAGTGAGCTGATTTGACTCTTCCTTTTTGGCCCCCTTCCATGCCAAAGGTTTTAAGTGGAAATTTTCCCTTCCCATGCTACTTCAAATCATAGCATAATAAGGGGCCATCCCACCACTTGTTTGCTGAAATAAGCTTCTTCAAATCTTGGAAATGATAGAGGATAATGAGTGTTGGCTGAATGGAATTCAAGCAACACATGTCAAGCTCCAATTTCTCCCATGTGAGAGACTTCCTTTCATGACACAAACTCAATACATGACCTTTTTCATAAGAGAAAACAATACACAATGCAGCAGCCCTATAAGGTGCCATCCTCTTCTTGAAATACAAATGAATATGGGGAATTACACTCCCAATGGATACATTCATCCAATGTATCATTCCTCCCCTCATGTTTACAATAAATATTGGAGCATCATTGACATCATGATATAAACATGCTCCCATATACCATTTCATGAGAAGGTTACATATTTTCCCAACCCAAAGTACATACATGATTACGATATTCGTTCTAAATAGAAATACATGTACATACAACATGAATACAAATAGATGTATGGACATGAAATTCAACATGGGGTGTACATACTCTATCCTCATTAACCAAAAAAAACATGCCTTCTTATTATGCATTATTTTATTGGAGTACATGGCATGGGACAAGAAAATCAAAAACTTTGGGTGATACCCAAACTCACCCAATAAGAACCAGCACAGGTGATCTCCTTCTCGCTTAAGATCTAGATGTGGTAAGTGGGCTGCATGCCACTTTCTTTCTGCTCTTATCATTTCACCATGGATGAAATTGAAATGTATATTTGGTGCTTTTGGGAATCAATCATCATGTTTCAGCACCTCCCTTAGCCCATCAAGGGAGTGGCCATATTTAAAAATATTCTTGGCCCATAGTTGGCCATGAAGCTTGTAAGGTAAAACGCTCCCCTTAGGAGTTATGGCCTGCAAATATAAAGTAAGAGAATACATGCAATAATAAAATAAGATGTGATTTAAATAAGAATGCTTCTTACCCAAAGTCTCCAATTTTGTGTTGGATTCCCTCTTAGAAAGAGATGACATTGATGCACAATGTTGAGGGAACACTTTTCTCTTTTGCTCATCATGGGAACTCCTTGGTGGAATTCCTTCAAGTAAGGAGACATCAAGGCATAGATCATGGAAGGATGTATGGACTGATGTTTCCTTGCTTTGCTTGAATGGATAACCTTGCTTTATTTTTGCATTATTGTGCTGAAATAAAGAGGGACAAATGTTTCTTACCAGGTGAAGCTTTCCCTCCTCTTTGCCTTCTGCAATCTTCAGGATCTCATCCTTTGATAGTGATGACACATGCTGCCCATGTATGGTGACATAATATTCACATAATGAGACCTCCTCAATGAGATATTACTGAATACATGAGTGGAGAAGACCCTCCATGCTTCCCTTGCGCAATCCAATCACCTTCCTAGGTGTTTCAACCTTCTGCAATGGATAGGAATGAGGTTGGCCCTCTTCCCCATCTCCTCTTTGTGTCGTCATGGTTTCACACCTTCTGCATTTCAAGGGCTTTTAAAATGCAATCCCTTTGATATATTAAAGAAAATACCTCTCATCTATGCTCTTCCAAAACCATTGAGGTTTTGGATCTTCTGCAGGTAGAATTTTCTCTTTGAGCTAGGGAGTGCTCATTGAGAAAGAGGCATCTGGAAAGGAGAAAATGTTTCTCACTTCAGGATGTCTACCACTCATCATTTATTCCTCCATTGCTTCATGAATGAAGCTGTAATTTGAATGCCCCATGAGGAATGGTGCCTCCTTTCTTCCTTACTGCTTTTGCACAGTGTAGTGCAACTTTGTTGCTCTAAATCAGCAGCATCCAGAAATGTAGATCTCCTCATACAATGTGTTGAAATGACAACAGATGATTTTTTAATCACACCTTGGTGGGATGTATAAGCAAGAGATTCTTCTACAACTATGTATTCTTCCTCCATTACTGAAGGCTACTCCTTCAAGGTTGTGCCAGCACTATTACAAATCTCCACCCTTTCAATCTTCTTGAGATCTTCTTCAATACCCTTCATCATTTGGAAAAGGAGAAGGGAGATCTCCTCTTCTGTCATTCTTCCAAGTGGTGGAGCCATGCTATTTTTTTTCTTTTGTATAATGAATCTTATTTGTGAGGGTAGGAAGTGCATGGGTCTTCCTCTCCTTCTTGAAACCTTCTACAGGTCTCATTGCAACTTTCTTCTCCTTGAAACCCTCTAGAAGTTTCATTTTCTTCTTCTTCCTCCTTTGTTTGTCTACACGCCTTGAAGAGGCTCTTCATGGATGTGGAATATGAGGAGGTAAAACTCATATTATTTATAATTATGATATTTTTCCTTGCTCTACATCACTTTGGCTTGAAGCCACAGGCTGAGCCAAAGATCTTGCTCCGATACCACTGTAATGTTCCCAACTAAGGAACAGCTACACTATTGGGAATAATATGAGTTATTACCAATGTGGAGCTACATAAATATGAATTATTCAGATTTTAAATCATTTATCCTTCAATAAAATATATAGAAGCAACTTTATACAGTGTTTTACAGGGCAAAAGGTTGGGAAAAGAGGTGATTTAGGCCCTAAAACGAATTTATTCAGATATTTGCATAAAAATAAGATGGGTAAGTGGTTGTATATGATATATAGGGTTATGAGGGACTCCCATGTCGAATTTCAGAAAAAAAAAAAGGCGTTTTACTATACTAAATAGTTCCTCCCTTCCTAACTAGGCTAGAAAACCCTGATTTCCCATGGCTTAAATTATGCAGAAATTTTCTGAAGCATGGATAGAGTAATTTCTGATGATTTTAACTGAAATAATACTATAAAATTAGTATGGAAACTTATAATATGAATCATATGGTTTACATTAGGAAAAATAAATATTTACATAAAGAAAGGCCTCCAAATGAGGTGCTGCAACCATGCAATGAGACAAAAAAGTTGAATAGAATAATTTACAGGGTACTAAGGTAGTGTTTCATTATATTTTAGATCTAAAATATATCTGAATAGAAAATCACAGATCAGAATGGGATCTATATGCAAAAAGAGCTTTTTAGTACATTCCCCTTGGGGATCACAGCAGAAGATGAATAAAAATGAATAGATCTGAGATCTACACCATAGATCTGTAGTAATCTTCAAAAATTTCTGAAGAATATGATACACAGCAGATCAGATCTGAAATATAACATGGATTGGTTTGCCAATCCATAGATGACCACAGTGAAGGAAATGAGTCCTTCCACTGGAGATCTCTCCTCCAAACTGCTATCAAATGTACACTGAAAATTTGCCTACAAAGAGGACGCAGTTTCCTCAAGTGACTATGCTGAAGAAATGGAGCACACTTTGGCCTGATTCCAAGATAAGAATCTGAAGCTCAAACTGAAGAGGCACTCTTCCAGGAGGTTAAAAGACACACTCCATGAGAAGAGACACCCAAAACAAACTAGATCTCTGCAGATCTAGAACTCCACTTGCTACAGCTTACATAGACATCTCATCCGAATAGAACTGCGCTTTAGATGTAAGATGAGGCTTGGAAAAAATGCCAGATACTGGATCAATGCAGCACAATCTCCTCCAAGAAATCCTCAAGGAAGGAGGGAGTATTCCTAAACTGGAAACCCTCACTATTCTCTTGCTAAACAGCCCAGAGAAATAGAATTAGTCTATGGAGACTAATTTCTGAATATCTTCAACATCATTTTCCTTGAGCCTTCTCTTTCTTTTTATAATATTAGGATGTTCAAAACCCTAAACCACCTTGAATCACTTAACCCATTTCACATGAGGTCCTCCTTCTAGAACTGCATTGTCCCTTTAGGAGATACATTGAAGCTAGATAGTGCTGTAGATTTGGTCATGTTGACTCAGTCAAATAGCTCAAACCTGTTTCACACACAAGTGGATTTTATTAAGAAGGCCCTGATTTGTCTCTGTTCACATTGGGCATTGATTTATTTTTATGTTTTAGGAGTTTTTCATGTCCTCCTTTACATTTTATTCATCAATAAATAAAATTAAAGACAGAATGAAATATTCCTATTATCTTGGGCTAATTAGGAATATTAGAAACCCCTTCAACAATGTTCAGAAATGGGGTTGGCTTCATGGATTCTTCCAACTTATGCAAAGATTCAGATTTATTGGGCTTGATTTTCTCTCCCCAAGAAGTTTCAGAATGTCTTAAATAAAATCTTTTCACTAGTCTCCTAGTGAACTTTGCATAAGAAGAGATATTTACACTTTTCAAGGAAGAAGACTCAAATAGTCACTAGGCATAAGCCTTACCTTAAAGATGCGGATTTGATAATATCATGGCTTCTTCTTCTTAATATTTATGCAGCTAGAAATATGTGTCAATATTCCTTACCCAAGACTTGGTTGAGTTCTTAGGTGATCCATCAAAATTAGGTAGAGATAATCTACCCAAAGTGTGTTGCATGCACCCTCTTCTTCTATTATAGCTGTTGGATCTTCTTTCTTCTTTAAGTTGACAGAACTCTGGAAAACTGAGATGCTCATTTAATCTCTCTTATCAAGACTCATATTATTTGGGATGATCACCAAGAGCTTCCTCCTTTGGTGTTCCTCCTCTCCCTTCTTCCTTTGTCAAGAAAGTGGGCATGCTCCAACGTTGTAGATCAGGTTGTGTGGTTGAATGCTCACACACATAGAAAGAAGTACTAGGGCTTCCTTGATGTAAAAATCTCCTTGATGTATTTTTATGTATTTCCCTCCTCATTCCCTATATTTCACTTTTCAACTCATGCATAACTTGAGAAAGAGTTTTGGAGAACTCCTCTCCTTTGAACCTTCGAGATAAAGGGGTTTCACCCTTGTTTTCTTTGTCTTCTGTGTAATCAAATTTCTTATGTCTTATTCTTAGATACCTCTTCTCTTTGTCAGTAAGAGGCTCATATTCATCTAAAGACATATTGGATTCTTAAGAAAGCAATCAGAGGCTATGCCAAGATGATTTCTCTGATACCACTATAATTTCCCAAAATGGGAACAACAACAATATTAAACAATACTCCTCAGAAAATAATGCAGTTCAGCAAAGTAAGATAAGGAGGCCAATATGGAGGCTCAAGATTTATGTATACATCATAAAATCAGATTTTTATTGAGGCCCATACAATGTATAATAGGAAATATAAGACAAAAATGGAGGAAATCCCTCAAAAGAGGTTCTTCAAACACATGTATTCACTGCAAAAAGGCTTGACAATGTAATATTCCAAATTTTTCCTTCAATAAATTGGAATACTATATTTTGCTAAATTCACTTAGGAGATGAATAATTGGGTGAGAAGGTCCATTCATAATAAAAAAATGGATTAAATCCCTCTATTATGAAAGGGTATTATCCTTGGAACTAGATTTCACACCCTCATGTGTGAAAGGGGACATTTTGCAAAGAGGCTTGGTTAAGTTTGACCAAGTCAAACAATGTAGAGGTATGAGGTGGAAAGCATCTATGGGACAGCGCAGAGATAGAGAAGGTAACATTACTTGAAGGATGAAACCCTAATATAGTGGGACCCATGGAGAGGGAGATCTCATGTGTTTAAAAGGAGGGCAAGGCAACCATTGTTCATTCATGCTTTTGGATTATTGATTTCATTGTCTATGTAGGCATTGTGCATTCTTTTGTTGTTTAGAAAGAATTTCCAGGGAATTCCTATTTAGGATTCCTTCACCTTCTTGAGACGCCTCTTGAGGGATTTTTCTTCATTCTCCACATGTCTTAGCTCAAGGCCAAAGCTACTCATTTCAGTTACTGCGTTATTTCTGCTCAAGTATAACGCAGTGTTACTGGGTGTTGCAGTGGAGGACACCATACACTCTTTCCTTGGCTCATCTATCAGAGGATGGAGATTCTATTACTTTGGGAGGTTATTTAGGGAGATTCCTGAGCATATTACAGATCATTGGCATCAGGCCAAGCATTCCTCTTCACCAACAGCGCAGTCCCTTCTCTAGACTACGTTATTTCTGAGTGTAATTGCAGTGGGGACTTTCTCCACTATTTTGGAGGGTGAGATCTTTAGGGATTGGATCAGACTTTAGCCTGAGAGATCCTTTGGATGAGATTCAGACATAATTTTCAGCATCATCAGCTATCTACATCCATTTCCAGTTTCTGAGTTGCAGCTACTTCCCAGAAACTCCGGCATTTCTGCAGATTTTCCATTTTGTGTATATTTCAGCCAATCCTTTTGAGGATTGTGTATTGTTGTTTTCAGGGGTTGAGATCTTGCTCCCACTTATTTATTTGAGCTATATATTGTTGTATCTATGTATTGAAATTATTTTCAGTAGTTCTCCTTCATGGATTGCGCAATCATAGCCAGGGCTTCTTTTGTATAGCAATATTTCTTCATTTGTCATGTGTATGTTCCATTAGGGCTGCATTGCCTAACTTGAGAGATCATTTCCTCAAGTTTTTATATACATTGAGGCTGCCATAATCTAATGTAATGGTTATGTGGATCTTCTGGAATTCTTGTATTAATTCATTCACTACTATTTTCCAGCTCATGTTTATGTATTGTTGATCTCCACATTGGTAATATCTTGAGATATTCCTAATAGTGTAGCTATTCCTAAATTGGAATATTACAGACAATGTTATTTTATAGAGCATACAGAAGTTGTAGATTAAAACTTATATATAGAGAAAAATAATGCATGAAAAATATATCTATGACATATCCATACACTATAATGTCTCTACTTTACATACCCCTTGGGGTTTTCAGCAAAACATGAAGTAGAGGGAGTAGATCTGAGATCTTATGCAGCAGATCTGCAGAATGGTTCAGAATTTCTGAAGTAAATACAAGATTATTCAGATCAGATCTAAATATGACATGGAATAGATCAAAATAGATCATAAATCCATGGATCACCATAGTGAAGCGCATATTCCCATCACTAGAGATCACTCCTCAAAATTTTCCAAAAGACCCTACAACTTTACTCTTGCAGATAACACAGTCTTGGAAGATAATATTCACTGTAGACTTTAAGAACAGTTTGGCCTAATGCCAAGATGTATATTTTAAGCTCCAATCAACTAATACTCTCTTGGCAATTGGACAGAAGGCTTTCCCACTGAAAAGAGGCACTAGAATGGCCTAGATCTAAGTAGATCTAGCCTCCACTTGCTATAGCTTACAAGGAAAACCAAACCCTCAACATGATCTGTTTTGTAGTTGGAAGATGAAGCTTGGAGAAATTCCTAATAGTGGACAAGATAAGCAAGAATCCTCCAAGGGCTACTCAATGGAAGAGGTGGGACTGCCGATTAGAAACACTCAGTGCTAAACAACACTACTCTCAGCTAAAAAACAAGAGAATGATATATGTCTAAACATACAATATATTCAACAACCTTCTTCTGATGTCATCATTTTCCTTTTATAAGATAAAAATGTTGCAAAACCGTAAACCATATCAATGATTTAGCTCTTTTCACATCTATAGCCTCCATCTAAAACTGCGTTGTGCATCTAGGAGGTTCACTGCATCTAGACATCGTTGTTGATTTGGTCATGGTTGACCCAGTCAAACAGCTCAATCCCTTCCATACCTAAGGTTGTTTTATTAAGATAGCCTAGATTTAACCTTTTTCACATGGGGCATTGATTTATTCACTATTTTTAGGAGTTTTTATTGTCCTCATTTACAAATTTATTCTTGCAATAATAAAATGAATCAAAATTGTATATTCCCATTAGCTTGGTCTAATTGGGAATATTAAAACATATCTAGAACAAAAGATGATACAATGAAATAAAATATATGATATATGCCTATAGAGATGTTATAAATAAAGAACAAGGCTCTATATCAGTTTGCATAGCCAACCGCAAAGGTTTCCGGCAATACACCCAAAAATACAAATGGTGAATCCAAGCCCTAGGGCTGAAGATTAATTGTAGAAAAATAGTTGGGAGATGAGGCTGAAGCTGATATAAAATATGTCAGGTGAAAGGCTGATCCCTCCACTGAAGATCCAACTCCCGAATTCATGCATAGAAATCACCCCTACAATAGTTCTCCAAAATAACACAGATATGGACTGAAACTGCGATGTAGGTGATGGTGGTAGCTTGGCCTAGTGCCAAATAATGATATAACGCCCAAGGAGCCTCCTTCTTGATCTCCCAATGGAAATGCTACCTCTCCACTGAAACATAAGCCTAGAAAATGGCTCTACAAAACCTCCACAACTTTTTCCTTGCAACACAACACAACCTCGAGAGGAACTACACTATACCATAAGATGCACTATACCATAAGACCGAAGCTTTGGCCTTGTTAGCCCCCCTATAAATTTTTGACAAAGCAAAGTAGGGGGCTAAATTGTTTTTTGAGCCTTCAAGGAATGCATCTCCCCTAAAGACACATCATCCTTGAAGTCTCCTGTGCCTTTGCCTTTGATAAATTTCCCTCTGCTGACTCCCTTTATAAGGTAGTTTTAATTAAAAAACCGTGCTCCAAAAGGCTTTATTCTACCCTATATACCCTTGCAAAATGCTTCATTTTCAGCCCTTTTTCCTTTTGTCAAAGTCCCCTTTGTTCCCCCTAAATTTCCCCTTTCTCTCCTAAAACTTCCCAAAATCCCCATGAAATCCCACCCATTCCCTTTATTTATGCCTAAATCCCCTCATTCCCCTATCGTTGCCCTTGGCTGGCCTTAAAATGCTTTAAAACGAGCCAAAAATCATACTTTCAGCATAGTCTAGGCCTAGCCCCTTTTCGGCCTAGCCCCCGCACCTTCCCCTGTTAGAGTCGGTCTTTACATCCCTCCGTCAGAGATCATTTCTCTTATTGCACTTCATTGTTTAGGTGTCTCATTCTGCTCATTCATCTGCATTCCGTTAGGGGCATGCCATTGTCTGACGGAAGGGTTTTGTTCTCTCATTTTCCCTCATGCTTGTACCTGCTGGGTTGGTCAAAATTTCTCAAAATTCATCAAAGTTCAGTTCATGTCATTTATAGTCATAGATGGTTATTTTGGCTAAAAAGAGTCTTTTAGTTTCTAGGTCTAGGGTGTGGTCTTCCGAAATGTTGAATAATGCCCGCAGGCCATGAGGATGTTTTCAACAAGTGTCATTTCAGGATTTACATCGTCAAATATGCTCGCGGATGTTTCTTCTTCAAAACTCTATTTTGAAGAAGAAATTGTCAAAATTGTTTTTGTAATAAATATGTATTTTTCCGCCATGAAGTTCTTCATATGCAGACTCTGGTCATCCTTTGCCAAGGTTCGATGCCAACATCCCTGCAAAAAATAAACCAATTTCATCATTCAAAGCTCAGAAAGTCAGTGAGGAAACAAAAGACAAAGTTGTATTAAATGAAAAAGTGCCAAAGTCAAAAACATTACAAAATGGGTTTTGAAGAAGTAAAAATTAAAACCATGTCTATATGAGATATTTCTCAAAGCCATTCATTCATTTGCATCAAGAGTTATTGGGAAAATCTAAGAGAGAAAGTCGAGTTGGAGTTCAAAGAGCAAAACTGTGATTTTATGAAAGGGCCGACTGTGTGTTTAATTTGAGCGCGGCGCATTGGGATAGGCCGCGGCACATCCACAGAACGTGGCGCGTAGAGCCAAAACACACCGTGTATTTTCCTAAGGGCGCGGCACACCCACTGAGTGTGGCGCATTGGGCTTGCGCGCGGCGCACAGGGTCGATAGGTTTAAAAATCATCATCATTGCTCCAAATTCAAAACGATTTCAAACTTGTTTGCTCCAAGTAAGTGTGTGATGCTTGCCCCTGCTGTTAGATCTTATTTGATTATGTTTGGAGGGAAGATTTGAAAGTTTAAAGTTTGAAAATATAAACCCTATATTTATATCAAAATCTGCTCCTTTGGGCTTTGGAAATTGGTGTTTTGAAATTGCAATTTGGATGCCAAATGTCCTTTCCCACTTATGATCCTTTCCCTTTTATAATTCTACCATTATATTTAATCCCTTATGCCCTAACCTCCCAAACTACTCATATCCCTTGTTCCCATTTACCAAACCCTACCACTCCTATCTCTTTCCCTTTCCCATATTATTTGCAAAGAGTTTCCAAATCCTTAATCCCCATACAGTCAAGTGATTATTTTCACATGATAAATTTCATTTGACAGTCCTCTTTCCTACTGTTTATACTTACCACAGTCCCTTATTATCCTTTGAGTACACATTTGGCATTGAAACAAAGACACCAATTGATCATTTTCAAACCAACCAAACATACAGTTGACAAACACATTTCAGCATCATGTCAGAAACAAATTCATCATATGAGCAGGGATATGAGCAGGACAGTGATTCAACCGCAGAGCTAAATGTACCGAGGAGGTCTCATAAAAGTGGCAGGCACGTCAGGGAGGAGCCCACTTCTTTGGCTCAATTGCAGGCCTGCCCGCTTGCAATGACATGCTTTCAGCAACATTCATGTTTTCGGTATTGCGAGATGACATCTCAGATTCAACACCATCTGGAGTTGGTTCACTTATTTGTCCTACATTTTCAGGATGGTCATGTAAATCTCGCTGGAGTGAACTTCACTTTGACACCATGGACCATTTCTGATGCGACCGGGATACCGAACATTGGTGAGGAGTGGAATAAGAGACAGCAGCTGGATAGAGCATATTATGAGCCTTACATCAGGCCGTGATATTTGAGGCAGTTGAGCAGAGTTTTCCCGTTCCGGTTTTTGAAGGAGTCCTATGCGCCATTAATGAAGCTCATCAATAGATATTTCAGCTGCGAGGGTAGATTCTCGCGCCTTTATGCATATCATATCATACTTTTGATGCATTTCCCGAGAGTGCGAATGATGAATATTCCATACTTCATGTGCCAAAACATAGAGCATATGACTACCCTTGTGCAGAAGAAGACTCTGGAGCAGCAGCATAACAACATTTATCATTATGCGCTCATCAAAATCATTGTGGTACATCAACTTGGATTGCAGGGCATCACATGGGATGAGTTCATTTCCCGTGACTTATTTGCAGCCCCCCAGCCTCCTCCCGAGATTGTTCATGATGAGGCAGAGCCTTCACATCAGTTTGAGGTTCCTGAGACTAAGCCTATCACTGCTCCAGTGTGTGTGACATATCAGAGAGGCCACAGAGCCTTATTTGCAGCAGCACGACGAGTACTATCTCCACCAGGGGTGGAAGGGGTCTCGTTATCTTCATCAGCAGCGCGAGTACTATCTCCACTTGGTGTGGAAGGGGTCTCGCCTTCTACATCAGCATAGGTACAGGACCAAGGCAAGAGGCCTATGCACGATGAGGGCCCTTCAGGAGGCCAAGACACTGAGTTTACACTCATCGATGTTGATTTGAGCTCTCCTAGCTCAAGGATGAGAGAGAACATCTAGGAACAAAAAGTTGAGATTGACACTTTGACCGTGAAGTTGCAGAGAGCTCAGCGGGTTATAAATTACTTGGAGCAGTGGAATAAACAACTGGAGGATTAGCAGACACTCATAGAGTTGCAGCAAATCCGTGAAGACCGGGAATTGGCCCGAAAGAGACCAGGTGACATGACACCATTTGAGCGAGAGACTTGCCTTACGAGAGTCAATATTAATCTAGAGAAGCTGTTGGCGAAGGCCAATAGGGAAAAATATATGCTCAGACATATGAAAAACCACTATTGGGCCCGCACACACGTTTGCAGAGCTAGGATGAAGATCCTGAAGGCGAGGTTAAGAAAAGCACTAAAACGTCGGAAAAGGCCGGATCCAATCCGAATCTTGGCTGAAGCTTCCTTGGCTGAGCATGAGACATGATGGGAGACCTTCACTCCAAATTTCAGCAAATTTGGAGAATATTTTGTCATTTTTGAAAATTTTGGTTGCAAAACAGGTTTTTCTGCCCGACGCGTCGCGCCACCCGACGCGCGCTTATGATTGGGACATCTTCTGGAGGAAAACTTGATATTTTTGGGTTTTTTATGGTAAATTATGCATGCTCAAGAATGGCTGAGAGATTTCATGAAGTTCTGGGTGGTCTTAAAGGTCAAAAACACTCCAAAAATGGCCTTTCTGCCACTTTTTGCACCAGTAGGAACCAATCTTGGGAGATTGCAGTTTTGGAGGGGAAAATGACATCCAAATTGAAAAATTCCACTTGGGTTGGATAGCAGACATCCAGGGATTTCCAACGAGCTATCATGGTCTCAATTTTGACTTCAGGAAGTGCCCCAAAAATAGGCTCAAAGTGGCGCGATGAATTGAGTTTTTGGGCGCGGCGCATAGAGAAATTTTGCCCAATTTTCACTTTTCAGCTCAAAAATTCGGCCAGTTTGACTAGTTTCACTTTTGGATGTAATTATTGTTCTCTCTTGATGTAATTTTTTGGCTATGATGTAAATTTGGCATGTTTTTACTTGTTCTAGAGGATTCATTCACTAAAAAGTGAAAATTAAGTGAATGGATCAGTTTCCTAGCATATAGAGGCAAGTTGTTTGGCTGCCTAGATTTCAGCTCCATGTTTAGAATTGATTGAAACAACTCCTAGAAGGATGAGCTCGACCCCTAGAGGCATGGGATGGGGTTAGGATGGTCTATATATTGTATTTTCTGAGACATTTTCAGGGTTGGACTCTTGGGAAAAGTTTGGCACCTCATTGTATATCCATTTTCAGTTTTTGGCAAAGGAAAGACCAGAGTTTTGCAGCACTTGTTGGGATCCTTGTGGCTCTGAGTTTTGATGATGTTTTTCTTCATGTATCTGTAAGTTTCATTGATGTTTATGTATGCCATTTCCCTTCTCTTTGCTTCTGAATTAAACAAATGAGTAACTAAGGTAGAATTCATTAGTTTGCTGGTGCTCTGCCTTAAAATTTTGTTTAGTTTTATATGTTTTCCTCCATTTGAAGAGGATCCTTGCACCTTCTTTCCCTCTTCAGCTCCTCAGTAGTCTTTTCTATCCATTCATTGAATCTAAGACATCAAATCCATTGCCTTCCCTGCCCCAACTTGAACTCTGCAAGAATTTGGCCTCATCCCCAAGCCCAAAATTGTTTTTCCCTTTTTCCAACAAAAACCCCTAAAAATAAAAATCAAACCCTCCTATTTGTTTATCTAGCCTAAGATCAGTTGTTTTTATCGTCATCTCAAGCCCCTTTGAATATTTTCATTGAGATTGACCCGGAGAGAGCCCTCTCCTGTCCTCGTAGGGCTAGCTACGAGGCTGAGCGTGGTTTGGTGTTGTCCTTCTTCTGCCTTATTTCAGCCTGAGGTGGATTTGGGAACTAACATAGTGGCGACCATACTGGGGAAGAAAATGGTTTGCTTGTTGGTGTTATTTGTTTCATAAGTTACAGACGGAGCCTGAAGTCACGCCAGGTAGCTTTCGAAACGCTTTTTCTTTGCATTAGCGGAAGTAGATAAACGCTGCTTCAGTCAATCTCCGGTTTAGCTTGTGAACGTGACATTTGACTTGTGAATTACCCCAGTATATTACATCGTTTTGGACTTTTCGGTGATTGAGTCTAGAATTTGATAGGCTGAATAGATCGGTTTTGTCATTTGATTTTTGAATAGATCAACACACTGGCTTCCAGAAGACATACAAGAGCTAATCCTGATCCTGATCCGCCTCCAGTGTATGAGAATCCCAATCTGATTTCAAGAATCCTCCGTCGAGAAAGTCCCGTGATCCCTTTGTTTAAATCTCATTCATGCCCTACTGTATTTGAATTCCTTGAAGATATTGAGTTTGATGATCAATTCGAGTTGTCGCTGTTTGAAACTAAATCTGAAAGTGCTACTGGTTCTACTGTCATAAATCCCGAGTTTATCAAGTATCTTGAGGTTGAACAAGCTAATAGATCCATTGATAGTTACATCCTGAACATTCAGAACTCTATTGTGGCAACAAATATCCCTGAATTCATAGAGTTCGCATCTGAAACTCTTGGTCCATCAACAGTTACTTCTGATCCTCAAGTTCACGCTGAGCCTTCTTTCATTCCTACCATTCCCGTACAACCATCTATATCTAATCAGAAATCCGCAGTATTTTCTCCTCCATCCCCACCACATACACCTCGTACATCTACTGCTCCTACTCCACCCGTTTCTCCAAGACAGATTATAAATCCACCAAGAGCAATGGCTGCTAGATTCGCACCTCTTGTCTTGCCCCAGAACTTGGATCCCATGCCCGCTGATTATCAGAGTAAAATTCCTTTGTTTGATGGTACTCCTCAAAGTGTGCCCGCTCAGCAGCATATTGATAGAATGACAGACTTTTTTGACCTCCATGAAATTGATGAAGAGAATGTCTCCATGAGATTGTTTGTGCAAACTTTTGGAGGTGAGGTACGCAAGTGGTTCAGAGCTTTGTAGCCCAGAAGTATTAATACATTAGAAGACCTTCAGAGACATTTTCTAGATCGGTGGGAGATGAAGAAATATCTGCTTCAAATCACTTCTGAGTATACTAAGATCAAGCGAAATCCTGGTGAGTCCGTCCAAGACTATATTATCAGATTTAATGCGATTTATAATGCAATTCCTGATGACTTGAGGCCTTCTAAGAAGTCATCTTTGTTAAAATTCCCGGATGGTTTTGATCCGGAGATGGCCTATTCATTACGAGATAGAGATCCGCCCACTTTGGAGGACATGCAGAAGATTGCCGTGAGTGTTGAGGCAAACTTGAATGACAAGAGAGCTAGATTGAAAGCAGAGAAGAAAGTTGTGATAAAGGAAGAAAATTCTACATCTACAGATCAGATACTTCACAAAGTGGAAAAAATGTTCGAAAGGTTCACTCTTGATAAGCCCGAACCGCAGATTTGAAATCCCAACTTCCGTGGTCAGCAGCAGCCCCAATTCAGGATTAAGCAACGAGAACAGCAAGTACAAGAACCAGCAGTCCAGTAGCAAGTAAAGACATCTCTTCAGCAGAATTTTGTTGGTCAGGATTCAGATGATGAAGATGATGTAGTAGGGGAGGAAAATCATTTCTTTACTCCTGATGATTTGCCCATTTATATCACTGAAGATGATGAGTATGCAGAAAGTTCAGCGGTACAAAAAGATGAGGATTTTATCTTGGCTAATGATGCTACTCTTGAGGAAGAGTCGGATGAGTATCAGAGAGGTTATATGAATGCATTGTCAACTCAGAAGAAGAAATATTCTCTCATAAATAGAGATGTACCAGTCAATCCAATTCAAAAGAGAAAGGAAGTTTCAGCACCTAAAAACGATTCACCTGTTGCACAAAAGAAAGCAAAAGAGATAGTTGATCCCACTGCCACCAAGTCATCATCAGCAGAAAAATAAAATCAGCCAATTACAACGAGGGAGAAGGCTGAAAAGAAAGATGTTCCAGCCAAAGAGATCGAAAAGACTTCAGCCTTTAGTTTGGAGAATGATATTTCTAAATTAAAGGTATCCATTCCCTTGACTGAACTAATGAGGAACAACAGTTATAAAGGTCAAGTTTCTAGAATTTTGAATTTCGATCCGTTGTAGACAATTTTTGTCACCCCTAGAGACAAACTAGTATAGTTGCTATAGACCGTTGCCTAGGACACTTTAATATAGCAAGGAGCTCATACTATAGCTTGGGTTGTCAATCCAAAAGCTCTCTTACTATCACTTGTAAAACAAGGAAATTAGTTTAAATGGAACCAAACTCTCTCAGAAGCTGATACAAAGATAAGAATAATGTAGGAACATCATGCAAAACTCCAATACAAAAGCATCAGACAGTTAAGAGACAACTTACTGCAAAGAGGGCCAGTTCAAATAATATGCCACAGAAATCAAATATCAGAAAGTAGATGCAGTGAAGAAACATGAAGAAGATATTAGTTAGCATGAGGCTGATACCCAGATACACAACAAAACCACATATGGGCTTATCCAACTAAGAATCCATACATGACAATGGCGTTTAAAAAGCACCCTCCTCAAGTAACTAATATAGCAGAAAATATGGATGAAATGAACATGGAAGAGTATATCATGACTAGGCCTATTTAAAGCGCTTGACTAATCCAAGTATGGGCACCAACTAGGATGAATCCTTACTTAAGACCAGTGAGCCACTCACATTCTAGAACATGATACAAGAAGATAAATAGCATGGAATGAGATTTTATATTAAAACATAAGAGAAAATTACATAATGTGAGATACCAAAGACCATAATCCTCATTACAGTTATAACTCCACCTCACTGAGACCCTATGGGCTCTGAGCCTTCATACAGAAGTGTTACAAGATGTATACAAGAAATTCTCACTGCACAGTTTGCTGATAGAAATTTGGAACCCCTACAATGTATTTTTTCCTCCTTTTTATAAGAGAAACAGAAAGCTCTAGAGAATGAGGTAGGTGATGTACATTTAATGATCTAATTTAAAACAAATCTGAAAGAAAAACCCGCCTATACTGTTTGGCGGTGCTGAACTGGTGCAAGTACTCTGCTACTGCTTCATGAAATAAATGCTGAGGATGAAAATCTACTCTTAACAAGACACAAAGAATAAAATATACAAATGTTCTGTACTTGACCGGAAGAGAAAAATATACTGCAATAAAACCTTAAGGTTGCTTGTGTTTGTGCATGGTACTTTCGGCCCTCTAATCTTGAATTAAAATGCCAGATCTTTAATGCAGGGCGTTGTATTTCTCGATCTTTCACTGATACTTCATGCGGCCCCATTAACATTTCTTGCTGTGTAATATTTCTCTCTGCGGGCGTATTTAGGGTTCAATGGATTTTATTTATGCTTCCATTAATGAGGTCATATCATACAACTACCCTCGGCTTCCCTCCTGAATTTCTTCCTCGAAAATTGTCGAGGGCAGTGCCCTTGAATTTTGCAAACAAAGCAGTGAATCATGATGAATTTTATACCGTAGAAAACCTGCAAAAAAACAAACCATTTAAGGAGAACCAGACAGGGATGGAGATGAGGATGATGGTGACGTCGAAGACATGGCCATATGGCAATAATATGCAGGGTGGTGGAGAAAATACAGTGGAGACTTTGACGGGATGTAAGTTTTCCACGTAAAACAGTTTAAACATGATGAATGAATAAAAACGATGAATATGAATGAACAAAACATATATATACGACAGGGGAAAAAAAACTATGGACACGTGAGATGATGACACATGGGTGTACGAAGGACATGTGGAAGAATGACGTGGCTGTAGACCTAGTCAAACGGGGAAAAATGCAGACGATTATGAGCCACATGATCGATGAATGAGATCAACGGTTAAAAAAACATCAACGGACAATGCGTGGTGGGCCAGGAGCGCGATTAGCCTGGGTTAAGTCACGTGCAACTTGGGAGGACGACCACCGTTGGATGAAGGCTGACAAATCCGGCGGCTGCTATGGATTCCGCTGCCTGACTTTCGTCCGGAGGTTAACGCGCGAAATGGGCGGTTTTAAAATCGTACCCACGGGACATGCGTCATGCAATTTGTGGAATCGTTGGCATTTGATTGAAAACCGCCAGCCCGGTGGAGGTGGTGCGGAATTAACCACTGGTTTTCGGGAGCGGGGGCCACCACAGGTGATCTGGGCTTCGCTCCGTCGATTGGGTTGGATCGGACGGCTTAGAGTGTACCCGAATTCGTATACGGAGAGCGCCTTTGAGTTTAGCACACGGTCTCAGGCTATGGTCACATAGATGAATAGGATATGGGGGCTAAGACCAAAGGGGCTAGGCTCGATATGTATTTAAATAAGGATTTTAACCTTTGCAGAGTGGATTTTTCGGGCTGAAAAGGATAATGACGAACAAAATTTGAAGGTATTCGACCATGATAACAGGTTTGAAAGGTTAATACGGTGGTAGGCCAAAAAATCGGAACGAAGGCTGATATGCACAATAGATCCCATGTCTGACATGGTGAATATTGAAGATGATCAACCAGAACTGATATTTGGACCAGCTTTAGATGGTGAGTCTCCGGACAGCGAAGTGCCTCCTTTTTATATCAGTCTTCGATTGCATGAGTTTGTATTGCATAATGCCATGTTCGATTCCGGTGCTTCCCATAATCTTATGCCGAAAGCAATCATGGAGAAGTTGGGTTTAGACATTACCAGGAAGTACCATGATCTTTATTCATTTGATTCTAGCAGGGTGAGATGTATTGGGCTCATTAAAGACTTGGTTGTAAGTTTGGATCAGATTCCTACAAAGAATGTTTTGATGGACGTTGTTGTAGCAGACATTCCTCCGAGATTTGGTATGTTGCTTTCCAGATCTTGGGGAGAAAAATTGAAAGGGACATTACAATTAGATTTCTCCTATGCGACGATTCCCGTGTTTGGCCAAATGAGAAAGTTGTACCGGGAACAAAAAATGAAGTATATGATTACAACCAAGGAGAAACCAGTTAATCATCCGATTAATTATGTACATACAGATTTAGAGTCTTTTGTTTTGTTTGCCGATAGTTTCAATGATGTAGATAGTCAGTTAGTTCAAGCAGAAGATATTCCAGAGATTACCGAGAATTTCAGAGAAGTTTTGCAGAAAGAAAGGCAACAACCGGAAAGCACAGTTGAGCAATCAGCTAAAGATAGTGGACAACAAGCAGAAAAAACAGAGCTAGCACAATTTCAGCACTTAGAGGATGATGAAGAGGGTCTATGGACCATGGATTTCGATGGTGCAGTGGGAAATGATGGTGCTGGAATTGGTATTTGGGTACGCAGCCCTTTTTCCGCTCCAAATAAGGTACCGAGCAATGTATGGGTATGTTCTTACAAATTAGCATTTGATTGTTCAAACAATGAGGCTGAGTATGAAGCTCTGATTGCTGGCCTAAAGATTCTTAGAAAGCTGAATGCTAAGAGAATTGCAGTCTATGGCAACTCCGAATTGGTGATTAAGCAAGTAAAGGGTGAATATCAAACGAAACATCCCCGGATGCGGGCTTACCGGAACGCTGTCCTTGATATTTTGAAGCAGTTTTCAGATTATACCTTGACTTGTATTCCTCACATTCAAAATGGAATTGCAGATGCACTTGCTAAGGCAGCAAGTAACTTGAAGATCCCAATGAATTCAAGTAATAAGTTCGAAATCCATGTGAAGCACCGTCCTACCGTCCCAGATAATCAAAGATGTTGGCAAGTTTTCCAAGATGATGATGAGATTAATGATTTTCTGCAAAGTAAAGGTAAGTTCAAAGATACCTCAATCGATGTAGAATATGATAATGGTGATGATGTTCAAGTAAATCAAATGGAAGTGTTGCAGCTGAAAGATAACATTATTCCTAAAGGTTTGATACCTTTAGAAGAGCTCTTCGATCAGGATGATGTGGCCAAGAAACCAACTTTACGACCGACTGAAAAAGGAGTTGAGGATGTAAATATTGGGACAGCTGAAGACCCCAAAATGGTGAAGTTATCCAAATCATTGCCACCGGAGGTAAAAGCCAAATATGTGAGTTTGTTGTCTTCATTTGCTGATGCTTTTCCTTGGGATTACTCAGATTTAAAGACGTATGACACCAATATAATTCAGCACACTATCCCTATCAAGCCTAATCAGAAGCCTTTCAGACAAAAGCTAAGAAGAATCAATCCGAAGTTGCTGCCATCGATTGAGAAGGAGGTAAACAGGTTGTACAAAGCAGGAATCATTGTTCCCATCAGATTTTCTGATTGGATTTCCAATTTAGTGCCAGTGCGGAAAAAGACAGGTGAGATTCGGTTGTGTATTGATTTCCGAAATTTGAACAAGGTGTCATTGAAGGACAATTATCCATTGCCTAAGATGGATCATATATTGCAGCGAGTAGTGGGTGCATCTCGCATGTCACTACTCGACGGTTATTCTGGATATAACCAAATTTTGGTTCATGAGGACGACCGCGACAAAACAGCATTCACAACTCCGTGGGGAACATTCCACTATGCCAAGATTCCATTCGGTTTGAAGAATGCTGGTGAAAATTTCCAGCGGGTGATGGACATGGCTTTTGCGAATGAAAAAGATGTTTTCCTTGTTATATACCTTGATGATTTGACAGTTTTTTCCAATTCAGATGAAGAGCATATGTATCACTTGAAAGTTGTTTTTCAAAAGTGCAGAAAATATGGTGTCTCGCTTAATCCTAAAAAGAGCTTATTTTCCATGGATGAAGGCAAATTACTTGGTCACATTATTTCCAAAGATGGCATTCGTATTGATCCAGCACGTGTTGAAGCAATTCAGCAAATTGACCCTCCCAGGAACAAGAAGGAGATTCAGTCTTTTAATGGTAAGATGAACTTTTTACGCCGTTTTGTCCCTAACCTTGCTGAACATTTAAGAGAAATAAAAAATATGCTGAAAAAGGACATCCAAGTGAAGTGGAATGAAGAGGCGGTAAAGTCCTTTAATTTGGTGAAGTTGGCACTATCTTCAACTCCGGTGTTAATCAGCCCAGCTTACACCCAAGATTTTATTTTGTTTTCCTTTGCTTCGAAGCATACCCTAGCAGCTGTGTTAATGCAGAAAAGAGATGGACATGAGAAGCCCATAGCATTTTTTAGTCGAACTATTAGAGACGTAGCCTTGAAATACAACATCATTGAGAAACAAGCTCTGACATTGGTAAAGGCATTGAAGGATTTCAAGGTATACATTTTGCATTCCCATATTTTAGCTTATGTTCCTAACGCTGCCGTGAAAGATGTTTTAGTACAGACTGATCCGGAAGGAAGACATGGCAAGTGGATTGCAGCTTTGTTGGAATATGATGTGGAAATAATGCCCACGAAGCTTATCAAGGGACAGGGGTTGGCGAAGCTTATGGCTGAATCGAATTTGCATGCGCTAGACATAAATCTGATTGCTGCTATGTCTGATGAGGATGAGGAGAATTCGCCACTTCAGGTATCGGAAATGTTTGTTGCTTCCCCATGGTATTCAGATATCGTGTATGTTCTTCAAAATTTGTCATCACCGCTCGGCATGACTAGAAACAAAGGTAGAACTTTGAAACTGAAGGTTGAAAAATTTTGTATTTTGAATTCTGCACTTTATTGGAAAGATCCGAGTGGTGTTTTGTTGAATTTTTTGGTGGAGGAAGAAGTGAAGAAGGTAATGGAGGATTTCCACAAAGGAGATTGCGGGGGTCATCATTTTTGGAAAACAACTGCCAATAAAATTTTGAGAGCAGGGTACTATTGGCCGACATTGTTTGCTGATGTATATAAGACAGTCAAAGGCTGCCATGAGTGCCAGATTTTCGAAGGAAGACAGAAATTACAGCCATTGCCACTCAAGCCTATTGAGGTAAGCGCCCCTTTCCAGCAATGGGGTTTGGATTTCATTGGGGAAATCCATCCTCCTTCCTCAGGACAGCATAGATGGATTCTAACAGCCACCGATTACTTTACGAAATGGATCAAAGCAGTTCCTACAAGGCAAGCCACCGATTCGGTAATTATTTCTTTCCTTGAGAACAACATTTTGTCTCGTTTTGGTTGCCCGAGTAAATTGATCACTGATAATGCAGCGGCTTTTAAATCAAGAAAGATGATTGAGTTTTGTGCTAAGTATAAAATTATTTTGGGACATTCAACCGCCTATCATCCGCAAGGAAATGGTTTGGCGGAATCTTCCAATAAGTCTCTAGTCAATATCATTAAAAATTTGCTGGACATCAATAAGAAGAGTTGGCATAAGAAGCTGGTAAATGCGCTATGGGCTGATCGGGTAAGTCAAAAGAAGTCTATTGGTATGTCCCCCTTTGAATTAGTTTATGGAGTAGATACAGTCTTTCCTACTTCACTTGTTGTTCCGGTGGTCAAGCTTCTTCAGGAAGCTGGTAGTGAAGAAAGCCATATGCAGAGAAGGATAAATCAGATGATTCATTTGCAGCAAACGAGAGAAGAAGTCTTCCAGAACACATTCAAATTGCAGGAGAGAATCAAGAAGATCTATGACAGGAAAGCGAAGGCGGATAAATTCCAGTTGGAGGAAGTGGTACTGAAGTGGGATGCTAGGAATGAGGACAAAGGTAAACACGGTAAGTTTGAAAATATCTGGAAAGGTCCATTCAAGATTGCAGCATATCGAGGTCAAAACGCCTTTCTTTTGAAGGAGATGAACGGTGAAGACTGTCCAGGAGGGCCGATCAATGGTCGGCTGCTCAAGCGGTACCATTTCTAAGATGTTTTCTGCTGATAATATTGTCATTGTACATATCATGCATTTTAATTTCATTGTAAGTGTGAACTGTAGTATTTTCTTCAGTCTGGGGCCCGAAGTGAAGGCTATAATTCTGAAGAAGGATTTCAGTTTGGTTTGAGTCTGTTTAGTTGGTCTGGTTCAGTCATTTCTTTTTTAAAGGTTGAGTCAGTTTGAGTCAAAGTTTCAGTCAAATAAATTCAGTCAACAGTCTTGAGTTGTTTTGTCAAAATAATCGATTCCATAGCCCAATGGAGGAAAGCACTGGTCTACTCTCCCAAAGATCTGCCGTTCTTGGCACCTCCAAGGAGCTACCATCCCCATTGGAGCCAATGTTAGATTCGGGCTTTACATCCCTCCGTCAGAGATAATTTATCTTATTGCATTTCATTGTTTAGGTGTCTCATTCCACTCATTCATCTGCATTCTGTTAGGGGCATGCCATTGACTGACGGAAGGGCTTTGTTCTCTCATTTTCCCTCATGCTTGTACCTGCTGGGTTGGTCAAAATTTCTCAAAATTCATCAAGGTTCAGTTCATGTCATTTATAGTCATAGATGGTTATTTTGGTCAAAAAGAGTCTTTCAGTTTCTAGGTCTAGGTTCTGGTCTTCAGTAATGTTAAATAATGCCTGCAGGCCATGAGGATGTTTTCAATTAGTTTTCATTTCAAGATTTCCATCGTCAAATATGCTCGAGGATGTTTCTTCTTCAAAACTTTGTTTTGAAGAAGAAATTGTCAAATTTGTTTTTGTAATAAATATGTAATTTCCACCATGAAGTTCTTTACATGCAAACTCTGGTCATCCTTTGCCAAGTTTCAATGCCACCATCCCGGCAAAAATCAACCAATTTCATCATTCAAAGCTCAGAAAGTCAGTGAGGAAACAAAAAGACAAAGTTGTATTAAATGAAAAAGTGCCAAAGTCAAAAACATTACAAAATGGGTTTTGAAGAAGAAAAAATTAAAACCATGTCTATGTGAGATATTTCTCAAAGCCATTCATTCATTTGCATCAAGAGTTATTGGGAAAATCTAACAGAGAAATTCGAGTTGGAGTTCAAAGAGCAAAACTGTGATTTTATGAAAGGGCCGACTATGTGTTTAATTTGAGCGCGGCGCATTGGGATAGGCCGCAGCGCATCCACAGAGCATGGTGCGTAGAGCCAAAACACACTGTGTATTTTCCTAAGGGCGCGGCGCATTGGGCTTGCGCGCGGCGCACAGGGTCGATAGGTTTAAAAATCATCATCATTGCTCCAAATTCAAAACGATTTCAAACTTGTTTGCTCCAAGTAAGTGTGTGATGCTTGCCCCTGCTGTTAGATCTTATTTGATGATGTTTGGAGGGAAGATTTGAAAGTTTAAAGTTTGAAAATATAAACCCTATATTTATATCAAAATCTGCTCCTTTGGGTTTTGGAAATTGGTGTTTTGAAATTGCAATTTGGATGCAAAATGTCCTTTCCCACTTATGATCCTTTCCATTTTATAATTCTACCATTATAGTTAATCCCTTATGCCCTAACCTCCCAAACTACTCATATCCCTTGTTCCCATTTACTAAACCCTACCACTTCTATCTCTTTCCCTTTCCCATATTATTTGCAAAGATTTTCCAAATCCTTAATCCCCATACAGTCAAGAATTATTCTCACATGATAAATTTCATTTGACAGTCCTCTTTCCCACTGTTTATACTTACCACAGTCCCTCATTATCCCTTGATTACACATTTGGCATTGAAACAAATACACCAATTGCTCATTTTCAAACCAACCAAACATACAGTTGACAAACACATTTCAGCACCATGTCAGAGACAAATTCATCATATGAGCAAGGATACGAGCAGGACAGTGATTCAACCGCAGAGCTAAATGTACCGAGGAGGTCTCATAAAAGTGGCAGGCACGTCAGGGAGGAGCCCACTTCTTTGGTTCAATTGCAGGCCTGCCCGCTTGCAATGACATGCTTTCAGCAACATTCATGTTTTCGGTATTGCGAGATGATATCTCATATTCAGCACCATCCGGAGTTGGTTCGCTTATTTGTCCTACATTTGCGTGATGGTCATGTAAACCTTGCTGGAGTGAACTTCACTTTGACACCAGAGACCTTTTCTGAGGCGACTGGGATACCGAACATTGGTGAGGAGTGGAATAAGAGACAGCAGTTGGATAGAGCATATTATGAACCTTACATCAAGCCTGGATATTTGAGGCAGTTGAGCAGGGTTTTCCTGTTCCGATTTCTAAAGGAGTCTTATGCGCCATTAATGAAACTCATCATTAGATACTTCAGCTGTGAGGGTAGATTCTCGCGCCTTTATGCATACCATGTCAGACTCTTGATGCATTTCACGAGGGTACGACTGATGAATATTCCATACTTCATGTGCCGAAACATAGAGCGGATGACTACCCTTGTGCAGAAGAAGACTCCGGAGCAGCAGCATAACAACATTTATCATTATGTGCTCATTAAAATCATTGTAGTACATCAGCTTGGATTGCAGGGCATCACATGGGATGAGTTCATTTCCCGTGACTTCTTTGCAACCCCCCAGCGTCCTCCCGAGATTGTTCATGATGAGGCAGAGCCTTCACATCAGTTTGAGGTTCTTGAGGCTGAGCCTATCAGTGCTCCAGTGTGTGTGACATATCAGAGAGGCCACATAGCCTTATTTGCAGCAGCATGACGAGTACTATCTCCACCAGGGGTGGAAGGGGTCTCGTTATCTTCATCAGTAGCGCGAGTACTATCTCCACATGGCGTGGAAGGGGTCTCGCCTTCGACATCAGCACAGGTATAGTTTCAAGACAGAGGCAAGAGGCCTATGCATTATGAGGGACCTTCAGGAGGCCAAGACACTGATTTTATACTCATCGATGTTGATTCGAGCTCTCCCAGCTCAAAGCTGAAAGAAATCATCCAGGAACAAAAAGCTGAGATTGACACTTTTACCGTGAAGTTGCAGAGAGCTCAGTGGGTTATAAATTACTTGGAGCAGCGGAATAAACAACTGGAGGATCAGCAGACACTCATAGAGTTGCGGCAAATCCGTGAAGACTGTGAATTGGCCCGGAAGAGACCAGGTGACATGACACCAGTTGAGCGAGAGACTTGCCTTACGCACGTCAATATTCATCTAGAGAAGCTCTTGGCGAAGGCCAATAGGGACAAAGACATGCTCAGACATATGAAAAACCACTATTGGGCCCGCACACACGTTTGTAGAGTTAGGATGAAGATCCTGAAGGCGAGATTGAGAAAAGCACTGAAACGTCGGAAAAGGCCTGATCCACTCCGAATCTTGGTTGAAGCTTCCTTAACTGAGCATGAGACATGATGGGAGACCTTCACTCTGAATTTTAGCAAATTTGGAGTAAATTTTGTCATTTTTGAAAATTTTGGTTGCAAAACAGGTTTTTCTGCCCGATGCGTCGCGCCACCCGACGTGCGCTTATGATTGGGATATATTCTGGAGGAAAACTTGATGTTTTTGGGTTTTTTATGGTAAATTATGCATGCTCAGGAATGTCTGAGAAATTTCATGAAGTTCTGGGTGGTCTTAAAGGTCAAAAACACTCCAAAAATGGCCTTTCTGCCACTTTTTGCACCAGCAAGAACCAATCTTGGGAGATTGCAGTTTTGGAGAGGCAAATGACATCCAAATTGAAAAATTCCACTTGGGTTGGATAGAAGACAGACAGGGATTTCCAACGAGCTATCATGAGCTCAATTTGGACTTCAATAAGTGCCCCAAAAATAGTCTCAAAGTGGCGCGGCGCATAGAGGAATTTTGCCCAAATTTCACTTTTTAGCTCAGAAATTCGGCCAGTTTGACTAGTTTCACTTTTGGATGTAATTATTAACCTACCTTGATGTAATTTGGTGACTATGATGTAATTTTGGCTCATTTTTACTTGTTCTAGAGGATTCATTCACTAAAAAGTGAAAATTAAATGAATGAATCAGTTTCCTTCCATATAGAGGCAAGTTGTTTGATTGCCTAGATTTCAGTTCCTTGTTTAGAATTGGTTGAAACAACTCCTAGAAGGATGAGCTCGACCCATAGAGGCATGGGAAGGGGTTAGGATGGTCTATATATTGTATTTTCTGAGACATTTTCAGGGTTGGACTCTTGGGAATAGTTTGGCACCTCATTGTATATTCATTTCAGTATTTTTGGCAAAGGAAAGACCAGGGTTTTGCAGCACTTGTTGGGATCCTTGTGGCTCTGAGTTTTGATGATGTTTTTCTCCATGTATCTGTAAGTTTCATTAATTTTTATGTATGCCATTTCCCTTCTCTTTGCTTCTGAATTAAACAAATGAGTAACTAAGGTAGAATTCATTAGTTTGCTGGTGCTCTGCCTTAAGCTTTTGTTTAGTTTTATATGTTTTCGTCAGTTTGAAGAGGATCCTTGCACCTTCTTGCCCTCTTCAGCTCCTCAACAGTCTTTTCTATCCATTCATTGAATCTAAGATATCAAATTCATTGCCTACCCTGCCCCAACTTGAACTCTGCAAGAATTTGGCCTCATCCCCAAGCCCAAAATTGTTTTTCCCTTTTTCCAACAAAAACCCCTAAAAATCAAAATCAAACCCTCCTATTTGTTTATCTAGCCTAAGATCAGTTTTTGTTTTAGTCATCTCAAGCCCCTTTGAATATTTTCATTGAGATTGACCCGGAGAGAGCCCTCTCCTGTCCTCGTAGGGCTAGCTACGAGGTTGAGCGTGGTTTGGTGTTGTCCTTTTTCTGCCTTATTTCAGCCTAAGGTGGATTTGGGAACTAACACCCCCCACATAAACCCGCGCTATGACCGAGTGCCCGTCCGAAAGGCGCCAATCTCCAATGTATATCGGGAGCGCTCCTGGCCATTGATCTTTATAGATCGGACGATGATCATTAACTCCACAGTGTCCGTGTTTCCCCATTCAAATCCCCAATCGCGCCATCGTCGTTCATTTTTCCCGCCAGATCGACGGTTCGGAGTGTACCGGCCCTTGTGGTCCCCACCGCGCACTATGCCATAAAACAGCCTGGTTTTCATCGCACCGCTAATGGGAGTCGGGCGGTATTTTCTCATTGACCAGCGATTCCACTCAGCTTGCGACGCGTGGCTCCTCTACGATTCCAAAACCACCCTCCCATCGCGCATTAAAGTCATTCCGTGGATGCAGAGCGATATTCATAATAGCCGTCGCATCCGCCTAGCCAATCCAATCTGCCGCCGGCCTCTCGTACTCCTAGTGCACCGTCCATTGCCCTTCACTATGTGTTCAATCGTTGGATCTCCTCCGAGATCCGACGGCTACCTTTGCTTTCCTCCGTTGTTGATTGTTCCAACATCTCCCGTCCCACCACGTCACACCCCACGTGTACCCGTCGATATTCTCCCCCACCCCATATATCTCGTTCATAGGTCGTTTATTAAGGTTTCTCATTTAAATCTACTCTTCAACCCACCATTAAGGTTTCCCCTCCATCATTCCTCCTCCATTATCCCCGCCATTTCACCGCCGCACGACCATTTTCACTGTTCGCACCGCATCCACCACCCCATTCATTGTTTTCACGCTCTCCATGTCTCGCGTGTCAAAGTAAATGTAGGAACCGCCATATCTTATTATCTCTCACGCGTTGACATAAACGCAGGAAAAGACCACTTCCAAAGGCCGAGATAATAAAAGATAGCCCGGGAAGGTGGCTGACAGGACTTGCATTAAAGAGCAGAGTTCAAACTCCGCAAATCTTGCCGGCGCCATTAACACACAGATTTCACAGTCAGAGATATAAATGGAGCAGCAGAGAGCTTAAGGCACGCAAATGAAGACATACATGCTTTAGGTTCAAGGATTTAGAGGCAAAGTACCGGATTGAAGACCCAGGGACCACACAGAAGGTACAACACGCAGAAATCAATGCATATCAGGCGTTTCTACAACAACAGAATTTTTTTCCTCCGTAAAGGACAAAGTGCTCATGCAGTGTTCAATCTATGCCGTGTTCAGGAGAGATTTTCTACCCTGAAACAGCTCCGGTACTATCAGAGCATTTATTTCATCAGTATGGCAGACTTCTTAATCATTCATTTATCTTTTGTTTATTCACCAATAGCACCACAGAGTCGTGCAGATCAAAGTACATCAAGAGGCATACCTGGAATTAATGGAAACTTGAAGAAGACCACTCTTCCATCCAAAGAGTGACAGGAATTGAATGCTCAGAATTTAAAAAGAATGGGCTTTGGCCATCTTTCTTTTCAGAAGTTTTAATACTGCATTTAGTTTCTCACCTACCTTCTCTTCTCCACTGGAGCTATAAATTCATGAAGAAACTCATTGTAAAGGGTTGTTGATTATTTATCAGAGAACTGCAAGCAGTTTCTTTTGAGACACAATCTCTGTGTAAAGTTGTAATATAGGCTGAGGAATATGATTTCAGACTGAGTATTCAGCTATTGGCAATGTTGTACTTGATTGGTATTGCTATTTAATATGACAAGAACATTTCTTTGGATGCTGATCTGAAGCAGCGGTGATGTTTTCCTATCTTTGTGTTTTAATTCATTTCATTTCATTTCTACTGGCTTGCATCAGAATATTGGCATAGGATTTACCCTTGTTAGGTACCCTATGTTTCTGCTCTCCTTGCCATTAATGTTTGTCTTCTGAATGTGTTATTTAAGAATTGATTTCAGTTGGTTTAACCAGTGTAGTGGATGTTATTGCCTGCTCTCTGATATATGAATTAAATGAATTCAGTTGTTAGATGTTTCTTGTTAAAGATTTAGTTGGAAGATTTTGGAACACTGGGGATTAGAGTTAGCCCTGTCCACTAGGATCCTTGTGCGACCAACTGATCTTTAACTTTGTGCTCTGAGATCGGTGTTATATCCTCCCCTCCCCCCTTTCCATATCACCCAATCATCCTTTAAGATATTATGTTTTAGATGACTAGCCCAATTGAAAGCCTGCCTGTTGATTAGCAAGAAAATCCTTCCCTGACTCCATTGCCCAATGGTTTTGAATATTTTCTGGAATACTTCACCTCTGCCTTTTTCCTCTTTTCTCATCCTGGTCTTACATTGAACCCTTCTTTCCTGATAACCAGCAACCAAATCAAACAATCAAACAAACAAACCTTGTGCCTATAACTAGCCTAACATCTTAACATTCGAGCTTCAAAGACAAATATACTTTGACTATCATAAAGAGATCCCTCTCTAGACCTAGGAGGGATAGATCCTAAGGTCTAAAAGTGGTTTTGATGTTGTCTCATCTTTTGGTCTTGCTAATTTGACCAAAACATGGGAACCCTAACATAATGGCGACCATACTGGGGAATTTCTGAAATAACCTCCATCCTACTACATCATAAGAACCTCAGAAACCTACAATCTCTGGTTAGGTTGGCAGTTAAACACTCCTATCCACACATCAAACTCTATACCATTTGTTGTGTTTTCCCATACTCTTGGACAGAGTCTGGAAAGGGCCAGGTAGCCTCCAGATCTCACACCCTTTCGGAGGTGACATATATGGTAAATGCCGTCCCAGTCAATCTCTGGTTAGAGTTGGCTATATTTGGAAGATATCCTCGAAAGGGGACATCTCATAAGCACTGTGGTGGACAGTGTACCCTCCAAAAACATCCTAAACCTTCCACCTGGCGACTCCATAATCCCTAAATGATTTAAAGACTCCACTGGTGATCAGTAGGCCTGCTGATTGTCTTGGTTTCACATAAGACTCCACTGGAAGACTAGCCTCCATTACAACATCAAATACAGTAGAAGTAACAAGTAGGGTTAAGCTACTTGGTCAGAAAGAAACATTCTGGCTTCTAGAACCATTCATACAAGAGCTTACCCTAACCCAGACCCACCTGAAATAGTTGACAACCTTGAGAGTATCCTCAAAGGATCTCACACACATAAACAACCAACTATTTCCAACCACATCTATGGAGCTAACTCTGCACCAGAAGATCTTACAACTCTATCACACTTTCACCTTGACCTAGACTTACCTAATAGATTACCTAGAACTAGGTCATTCAGTATCTTAGACCAGCCAGACCCTGAGCTTCCTGGTTCATCACCCCAAAGTGGTAGACACCTTGGGAACAGACATACCCCTCCTTCTACACCTCCTGATATACACTTCATACAAAACTTGGGGTTCGGTCACCCTAGATCTGCTCATCAGTCTTCTGTTGGTCATAATATCCCTATCATCCATATACCTGCTGCCCAAGTCAATCCTTTACCTCATCAAAACATCATCATGGTAGCCTGGTACGCACCTCTGGTTTTACCTCAGCCACTAGTACCCTTACCCAATGATTATCATTCAAAGATCCCACACTTCACTGCAAAAGAGTCCATCACAGCCCAGCATCATGTAGATAAGACGGAAGATTCTTTTGACTACATGGAAATAGATGATGATACAGTCAAAATGAGAATCTTTGCCCAGAGCTTAGGGGGTGATGTGAATAAATGGTTTAAAGGCCTACCTCCAGGTAGCATCAATGATCTTCCAGCCTTATATCAGACTTTCATAAACAAATGGGAAACTAAGGCTAACCCTCGCCAACTCTTAGCAGAATACATGAGCCTTAAAAGAAACGTAGGAGAGAGTGTCCATGATTACACAACAAGATTTAACAACATTTACAATGCCCTCCCTCCACATATGAAACCTCCACAAGGCATGGCTCTGGAAAAATACCCCGAAGGCTTTGATGCTGACATGGCCTATGAGCTTAGGGATAAAGAGTACAACACATTGGAGGACATGCAGAAAGGAGCAGTGAACATAGAGGCGAATCTGATTGAGAAAAGAGCAAGACTAAGATCTAAGAAGAGGGTAACATACAGAGATGACAATGTAGCTTCCTCATCTGACCGAAATTATGATAAATTGTCTAAAAATGTGGAAAGGTTACAACAAATGATGGAAAAAATGGTTGTCACAGTCAGTAACCAAAATAGAAACCAAAACCAGAACCATAACTTTAGAAGAAACAATGCCACCCCCAACAGACAAAGAGAATCATATCAGCAAGTTATTCCCCCATTCTAAGAGAATTTTCTTGATGAATATGAGTGAATCATAGAAGATTCTGAGGGAAACACAATAAACATGTTTGAAACGTAATATTCAATCCATAACTGTTACTCAGAAGAAGATCAGCCCTCACCCTCTGGTTGGGAGGAGGAATGGTTGGAATCTGAAGATTACAGGTTAGGGTTTGAAAATGCCATGATGCAGGTCAGGGAGCAATATGAACTTAGAAGAAAAAAGAGCTAAGAAACTACCAAACCAAAGGCTTCTGAGGTCACCATCAAGAAAAGACCTGAGAAAACTTCTAAAGCAACTGCTGAAAGTAACAAATCAGCAGCTGGGAGTTCTGGAAAGCACAAAGAAAAGGACAACCAAAACATTGATACACAAGGTAAACCAGCTAGCAGCACTAGCACTGCAGTTAGTGCTCCTGATAAAACTGTCACAAACGTTGTACATAGTGAGAATCAGCACACTGATTTAGCCACTAAAGCAGTGGCTAAAAAAACAGAGTTGAACATTCCAAAGGGTCAATCCACTTTCAATTTGGAGAGTGATATTGCAAAAATTAAAATCTCTGTCCCACTCTCTGAGCTGGCCACTCAGGATGTATATAAAAGCCAAATTTTGAAAGCATTAAATTTAGGTGAGAACAGTGACACTGTAAATCTGAGTGATGATCAACCTGCCCTTCTGTTTGGTCCAAAGATAGAAGGAAAGTTTCAGGAAGGGGTAGTGCCCCCTTTTTATATCAGTCTTAATATCCATGATAAGATTCTCCACAATGCAATGCATGATTCTGGGGCATCACACAACTTGATGCCTAAAGTAGTAATGGAAAGATTAGGCCTAGAGATAACCCATCCCTATAAAGACCTATATTCATTTGACTCTAGTAGAGTAAAGTCTCTTGGCCTGATCAAAGATTTATGTGTGAGCCTTGCCCAGATTTCAGCAAAATGTATGGTCATGGATGTTGTTGTGGCAGATGTGCCACCCAAATATGGCATGTTATTATCAAGATCATGGGGAGCCAAGCTGCAAGGAACAATGCAGATGGATGGGGCTTATGCCACAATCCCAATCTTTGGCCAACTTAGAAGACTGTATAGGGAAGCACAAATGAAATTCCTGGTTAGTAGCCCTGAAAGGCCTGAAAATTCTCCTCTATACTCTGTACATACAGACCTGGATTCCTTTATCTTCTGCAATGATGAATCTTTGGAGGGACCAGAATCTGAAAACGTAGATACAAGCAAAGGTACACATGGTGAAGTAGAGCCAATGGATTATAGCATAATGGCTACCCTAGACTCAGAGGAGGAAGAC
Source organism: Pinus albicaulis (assembly GCA_034641835.2). Classification (NCBI taxonomy): domain Eukaryota; kingdom Viridiplantae; phylum Streptophyta; class Pinopsida; order Pinales; family Pinaceae; genus Pinus; species Pinus albicaulis. Next base: position 61,135 of record JAXQQM020073922.1, on the reverse strand, counting down.
GTAGAAGACTTTAAACATTGCACTGAAACAACAATGCAAAGTGAACCAGAAACATAATGCAATCAACCAACTAGTCACCTCTCTGAATTCAAAATTCATAACGAAAAAATAAACAACCCACAGCCTAGTGCATACCCTATAACGCAACATAATGGCGAACCCAGCTGTAGGGAAAGGAAGGATAACAAAAACGAGAGTGAACCCCTGTGGGAAATGAGTTTCGATGGGTCCTGCTCAAGAAGAACTGTTGGGGCAGGAGTGTGGATACATAACACAGAGAGTGATTACGCAGAGAGACATGCCTGCAACCTGCACTTCAAATGCACAAACAACGTTGCAGAATACGAGGCCCTTATCCTAGGCTTGAAACTATTGAGGAATTAGGAGCTCGTAGGATAACTGTGCATGGGGACTTTGAGCTGATTATTAAACAGGTGAATGGTGAATACAGAGCAAAAGATCCTAGGATGAGAGCATATAGGAATGACACTATGGATTTGTTGAAAACCTTTTTTGAATACGAATTAGCGTTTGTCCCTAGAATTCGAAATGTTATTGCAAATGGATTAGCTTGCCTAGCTAGTTCATACCCTAAGTCCCCAAATGACCAACATATCATCATTTAGACTAAATTCAGACCTGCAATGCTAGACAACGAAAAATATTGACAGGTTTTTGAAGGTGATAAACAGATTGAGGATTTCCTAATAGGCAGGAATGAGTCTGAATTTTCTGATTCAAAGTCCATGTCTAGTGACAGCTGCCTAAGTGGGGAACCCTCAGATGAGGAATAAACACCCTGTAACATAGAAATAAACATTCTGAATGAACAGATTGGAAACCCAAAAAAAAAATGTGAAAACGCGGATGGCGAAGAAGTAGAGGTGCTGCAGGCCAAAGATAAGAACATACCCAGAGGCCTGGCACCCTTAGAGGACCTCTTTGACTTTGATGATGTAGCTAAAAAGCCCACCATAGAGCATGCAACCTCTGACGTAGAAGAATGCAATATAGGCATAGCAGATAAGCCAAAAATGATCAAACTGGCTAAGTCTCTACCCGCAAACATGAAAAAGAAATACATTGACCTTTTCAAAGAATTTGTTGATGTGTTTGCTTGGAGTTACGAAGAATTAAAGGCTTATGACACAAACATCATTCAGCACAAAATACCCTTGAAAGAAAATAAGAAGCCCTTCAGACAGAAACTTCGCAGAATAAACCCAAAAAAATTACCTGCAGTTGAAAAAGAAATTAAAAATATCTATGAGGCAGGCATAATAGTTCCTGTGAGGTTCTCTAATTGGGTATCAAACTTAGTGGCTATGAGAAAAAAAACGGGGGAAATCAGGCTATGTATAGGCTTCAGAAATCTTAATAGAGCCTCGCTCAAAGACAATTACCCATTGCCAAAAATGGAACACATTCTACAGCGGGTAGTAGGCTCAAAGAGGATTTATTTGCTAGATGGTTTCTCAGGATACAACCAAGTATTATTAATCCCAGAAGACCAACTCAAGACAACCTTTACCACTCCATGGGGCACCTTTATATATGTAAAAATTCCCTTTGGATTGATGAACACTAGGGAAACCTTCCAAAGAGCAATGGATATAGCTTTTTCATATGAGATAGGACACTTCATTGTTATTTACTTGGATGATGTAACATTCTATTCTAAGACTGAAGAAGAACACCTGAAACATCTGAGAAAAGTGTTTGAAAAATGTAGAAGGTTTGGTCTCTCATTGAATCCTAAAAAGACTATATTTGGGTTGCAAGAAGGAAAGCTTCTTGGCCACATTGTATCTGAAAAGGGAATTAGGATAGACCCACAATGAGTTGAGGGAATACTACAAATCACACACCCGAGAAACGTCAAAGAATTACAGTCTTTCATTGGGAAAATCAACTTCCTTAGGAGATTTATCCCCAACTTGGCTGAGCACCTTAGGAATATGACTAACATGCTAAAGAAAGGTGAGGGGGTTAAATGGAATGTTGGAGCTAAACAATATCTTGAATCAGTAAAACTTGCACTCACCCAAGCTCCTGTCTTGATCAACCCTGATTTCTCTAAATATTTCCTGATCTTTTCATTTGCCTCTGAGCATACAGTGCTGCAGTCTTGCTGTAGAAAAACACAGAGGGGATGGAACACCCAATTTCCTTTTTTAGCAAAGCACTAAGGAATGCTCCCTTGAAATACAACATAATGGAAAAATAGGCCTATGCCTTAATCAAGGCCTTAAAGGATTTCAGGGTGTACATATTGCATTCTCACACCATAGCTTATGTGCCCAACATCATAGTCAAAGATATATTGTCCCAAGATCCTGATGGAAATAGGGGCAAATGGATTGATGTGATTTTAGAATATGACCTTGAGATAAAACCCATGAAACTGATTAAAGGTCAGGGCTTAGCTCAACTAATGGCTGAATCAAACTTACAAGCCCTAGACATTAACATGGTAAATGCCTTGGATGAGCAACAAGAATTTCCTGATCCCACTGTTGAGGAAAAGTTTCAGAGCTCTCCTTGGTATTCTGACATTCTATATGTGCTTACACACCTCAATGCCCCACCTGAATTGTCAAAGAATAAAGCTAGATTCTTAAAGCTAAAGGCCAGGAGCTATTGCATATTGAATAACTGCTTATACTGGAAGAACCCAAATGGCCTATTGCTTAAATGTTTGCCTGAAAACGAGGTAGAGAGGATTACACAAAAATTCCATGCAGGAGAATGTGGAGGCCACCTGAGCTGGAAATCCACTGCAAAAAAAATACTCAGAGCTGGCTACTATTGGCCCACACTCTTCAATGATGTCCAAAAGATGATAATTTCCTGCCACAAATGCCAAATTTTTGAAGGCAAAAGAAAACTCCTCCCCCTCCCCCTACAACCCATCACTGTTGAAGGTCCCTTTCTGCAATGGGGCCTAGATTTCATAGGGTAAATTCACCCTACTTCTTCTGCACAACAAAAATGGATCCTAACAGCCACAGACTACTTCACTAAGTGGATAGAGGCCATACCTGCTAGGAATGCCACTGATTCAGACATCATTAGTTTCCTAGAAGGTCATATCCTCTCTCGGTTCGGCTGCCCAAGGAAAATAATCACTGATAACACTACTGCTTTCGGATCCAAGAAAATGGTTGATTTTTGTCACAGGTATCAAATAGCACTTGGTCATTCAACTGCCTATTACCCACAAGGTAATGGCCTAGTTGAGTCATCAAGCAAGAGCCTCGTGATGATCATCAAGAAGTTGTTGGAAGAGAACAAAAAGTCATGGCATAATAAGTTGGTGCATGATTTGTGGGCTGATAGGCTTACAACATAGAATTCCATCGACATGTCACCGTTCCAGCTTGTCTATGGTACAGAAGCAGTGTTTCCTACCAGCCTCGGGGTACCAGTGATTAAGATGATCCAGGAGATTCAAATGGAAGAAGATAGTATGGTGAGAAGGATAAACCAGACAATTCATCTCCAGCAAACAAGGGAAGAGGTTTACAATAGAGCAGTGAAGGTTCAGGAAAATATAAAAAAGTTGTTTGACAAGAGAACCAAAGCTGCTGATTTCAAAATTGGGGATAAAGTTCTGAAGTGGGACTCAAGAAGAGAAGATAAAGGAAAGCACAACAAGTTTGACAGTTTGTGGCAAGGTCCATACATCATCCAGGCCACTGTGGTTCCAAATGCCTTCTCCCTATAGGAATTAGATGGTACAGAGCTGTTTGGGGGTCCTATCAATGGCAAGATGCCCAAACACTACTTTTGCTAATTTTAATTTCTAGTTTCATTTCCATTGTACATACCATTGCAGTTTTTGTTTTCAAGAAAAAAGAGAAAATGTTTCAAAAAATAGAGGAAAGGAGAGGTTCATACATGCTTAAAACATGAAACTTTGATGTCCAAAGGATTGGCTCTAATAAGCTCAAAACCTGATCCAAAGAAAGCAAAGCAGCTGGTCCTAACATGCTCAAAATCTAGACCAACAAAGAAGAAAGAAAAATTAGCTCTAACATGCTAAAAAACAGAGCTGAAATGAAGGAAAGAAAGTGACTCTAACAAGCCCAAAACTTGAGTCACAAAAAAATAAAGGAGGATACTTCAAGCTTCAGAGTTCAAGCCTTCATAGTTTTTTTTTTTTTTTTTTTCAGTTTTCTGCAAATTTTGTCCATGTGCAACTGTTGCTATGCCTTGGACCCACAACAAGTCAGACAGTCTAATCCTGGCTTGACTGTTTTTCAATTTCTGTCGTAGAATATAGAGAAAGAAATCTACTGGACAGTTTAATCCCAGCAGGTATTAGATTAGGTAGAGAAACATATGAGACCAACAGTCGAATCTGGTCTCATGGAGCAATAAGGGTAGAATTAGAATAGGTGTATTTTCTGTTTGTAAAAATAAAATGATGTAAGGGTCTGCTAGCTCAAATGCACCCTATAAGCAAGAAAAAATGCTAGGATTGTAGGGAGGGTAGGTAGTTTGTTGGGAAAGTGTTGTTGTTGATGTAATTTCTTCATATTGTGGCATCTGATCTAAAGAAAGAAAGGGATGTGCCAAGCAACAAGCATCTGGCCTACACCAAAGATTTATCCTCTGAATTCTTGACTCCTTCAAGAAAAAGCCATCCCCATGTGGAGCCACTGTTAGCCCCCTTATAAATTTTTGACAAGGCAAAAGTAGGGGGCTAAATTTTTTTTTGAGCCTTCAAGGAATGCATCTCCCCTAAAGACACATCATCCTTGAAGTCTCCTGTGCCTTTGCCTTTGATAAGGTCCCCTCTGCTGACTCCCTTTACAAGATTTCATTAATTACATAAACTGTGCTCCAAAAGGCCCTCATTTGTCCCTTACACCCCTGCAGAATATCTCATGTTAACCTTTTTTTTCCCTCGTTCCATGCCCCTTTAATTCTTTAAATCCTCTCCAAAACCCCATTGCACCTAGCACACTCCCTTTGTTTATGCCTAAATCCCCCTCATTCCCCTATCTTTGCCCTTGGCTGGCCTTAAAATTCTTTGAAAATGGGCCAAAAACCATGTTTTCTCTGCGCATGCCTAAGCCCCTTTCGGCCTAGCCCCGCCCCTTTTCCCCCCACATGACCAAATGCTAGAACTGGGTGCTAGGAAAAAGGCACTTTTTCCTTGTGTTCATCGGGCGCGTTTACGATCATTGATCTTCACAAAATGAACGGTGATCGCCACCCCACAGCCTCCATCGTCCAACCCGTTCATAGCTCATTCGTCACATCTCAGCCATTCATCTGAAACTTCAAATCTGACGATCCTTCTCCCTCCGTCCTCTTGTGGTCCCCACACTCGCTCATTGTACAGACCCGCTGGTTTATATCGCACTGCCTTTGGGTGGAGGGGGTTATTTCTTTTTCGGAAGCGATTCCATACAACAAATGATGCGTGGCACCTGTACGACGGAAAAACTACCCTCCCATCACGCGTTAAACTCAGTCCGTGGATGTAGAGTGATATGCATAATAGTCGTCAGATCTGCCCTGGCCCATCCAACGGTTTCTGTTCCGCAAAGTTGCGCGGGGTTAAGACATGGTATCCATACTCCTGGCCCACCGTCTATTTCCCTCCGCTGTGTGTTCAACTATTGATCTCCTCTGAGATCCGACGACCCAGCTTTGTTTTCCCCCATTGTTGACTGTTCCAACATCTCCCGGCCCTGCTACATAACACCCCACGTGTACTCGTCGTATACTCTCCCCCATCCCATATATTTGTTCATAGGTCGGGTTTATTAAGGTTTTTCATTTAAATCTCCTCTGCGCTCCGCCATTAAGGTTTCCCTCCATCATTCCTCTCCATTATTCTGCCATTTCACCAGTCGCATGACCATTTTCATCACCCACACTGCATCCACCGCCCCATTCAATGTTTTCTTAATAGTTTTGTGTTCTGCAGGGTTGTAGGTAGACGAGAAACCGCCATAGATTATTATCTCTGTCACAGTTACATAAACACAGGAAAAGACCACTTCCAAAGGCCGAGATAATAAAAGATAGCTCGGGAAGGTGGCTGACGGGACTTACATTAAAGAGCAGAGTTCAAACTCTGCAAATCTTTCTGGTGCCATTAACACACAGATTTCAGAGTCAGAGGTATAAATGGAGCAGAAGAAGAGCTTAAGGCACGCAAATGAAGACATACAAGCCTTAGGTTCAAAGATTTAGAGGCAAAGTACTGGATTGAAGACCCAGGGACCATGCACTAGGTACATCACGCAGAAATCAATGCATATCAGCGGTTTCTACAACAACAGAATGTTTTTCCTCCATAAAGGACAAAGCGCCCATGTAGTATTCAATCTATGGCGTGTTTTGGAGAGATTTTCTACCCTGAAAACAAAACCGGTACTATCAGAGCATTTATTTCATCATTATGGCAGAATTCTTAATCATTCATTTATCTTTTGTTTATTCACCAATAGCACCACAGAGTCGTGCAGATCAAAGTACATCAAGATGCATACCTGGAATTAATGGAAACCTGAAGAAGACCACTCTTCCATCCAAAGAGTGACAGGAATTGAATGCTCAGAATTTAAACAGAATGGGTTTCAGCCCTCTTTCTTTCAAAAGTTCTAATACTGCATTTAGTTTCTCACCTACCTTCTCTGCTCTACTGGAGCTATAAATTCATGAAGAAACTCATTGTAAAAGGTTGTTGATCAGTCATCAGAGAATTGAAAGTATTTTCTTTTGAGACTCAGTCTCTGTGTAAAGTTGTAAGATAGGCTGAGGAATATGATTTCAGACTAAGTATTCAGCTATTGGCAATGTTGTACTTGATTGGTATTGCTATTTAATATGACAAGCACATTTATTTGGATCTTGATCTGAAGCAGCGGTGATGTTTCCTATCTCTGTGTTTAAATTAATTTCATTTCATTTCTACTGGCTTGCATCAGAATATTGGCATAGGATTTACCCTTGTTAGGTACCCTATGTTTCTGCTCTCCTTGCCATTAATGTTTTTCTTCTGAATATGTTATCTAAGAATCAATTTCAGTTGGTTTAACTAGTGTAGTGGATGTTATTGCTTGCTCTCTGATGTATGAATTAAATGATTTCAATTCTTAGATGTTTCTTGTTAAGGATTTAGTTGGAAGATTTGGGAACACTGGGGATTAGAGTTATCCCTGTCCACTAGGATCCTTGTGCGATTAGCTGGTCTTTAACTTTGTGCTCTAAATCTGTGTTATTTCCTCCTCTCCTACCTTTCCATATCATACAATCATCTTTAAGATCCAATTTTTTAGATGACTAGGCCAATTGAAAGCATGCCAATTGATTAGCAAGGAAATCCTTTCCTAACTCCATTGCCCAATGGTCTCGAATATTTCCTGGAACATTTCACCTCTACCATATTCCTCTTTTCTCATATTTGTCTTACATTGAACCCTTCCTTCCTAATAACCAACGACCAAACTTCAAATTAAACAAACAAACCTTGTGCCAATAACTAGCCTAACATCTTAACATTTGAGCTCCAAAGACAAAAAAATTTTATCATATAGAGAGATCCCTCTCTGGACCCAGGAGGGCTAAATCCTGAGGTCTGAAAGTGGTTTGATGTTGTCTCATATTTTGGTATTACCAACCTTGCCAAAACATGGGAACCCCTGCTCGGTGCCCGATGCCGAATGTGGAAATGTAGCTCAATCATCTCTCCCGAGTGGGCACTCAAAGTCCCCCGAGGATGAGGGTGGGATTCCTAGTTGGGAACACCCTGTGCTAAACAATACTGCAATATTAGCTAAACAACTGAAGAGAGCAAGAAAGTCTTAACAGACGATATCAAAATAGTAATCTACAACATACCCTCTATGGCTGCCATCCCATTCCTTATATAAGTGGTGAGCTTCCTCACCCTTGGCCCCACTCATTAAAGCCACTACTTCCATGCATGGAGACTCCCTCCAAAACTGTGTTATCCCATAATTAATGCCACTCCCCCATGACTACACTATTTATTTGGTCAAAGTTGACCCATTCTATGTGCTCCAGCCCCTTTTCACACATAAGGTTGCTTTATCAAGCCACTAAAGTGATATCCTTTCACATTAGTAGTGATTTTATTCCTACCAAGGAGATTTATGGGTCTCCATACCCTCTTATTCATCAAACAAAGAAGCAAAAACAAAAATTAATATTCCAACTAGCTCATGGCTAATTGGGAATATTACAATCCTCCCCTCCCAAATGTTGCTTCTCCTCAAGCAACTGTAAAGGTGAGTACTGCAACTCCCTCCTCCTTCCTTGGTGACACCTCCATGCGATAAGATCTCCTCATATACCAAGTGCCTCCCAATCAATCCCTCCATGGAATGCTCCTCCCAAGTTCTCATGAGATGCAATTAACTCATCCCACAAGGAAGAAAAAGACCCACTGAAGAAATCATGGTTTGCCCTGTTAGTCATCAATAATTTTTAATAACTATATATGACTAAATATAATTTCTAGATTTGTAAAAACAAGATTTTTCAATATTGTGAGTTTTAGAAATCTCATTGCCTGCATTATCCTTAGATAAAATATTTCACTATTCTACCGTTTTTCCATTCCATGGTCACCCTACCACTCTTGGAAGACTCCTTATGGGCTTGTACCTCTCATCTCCATCCTTTTTCCTACCCATAACTTCATCACTTTGTTTCTCCCTTACCTATAACTTCATTGTCCATCTAGGGTTTCTTACAAGCCAAATAATTCCCATGTTCCCTATATGCCTCAAGCATTGATGGTCTCAAAACTATCTCTGTGGGCTCTTTAGATAAGTCAAGTACATGGAATTTTGGATCTTCAATACATAAAATTTTCAAAAACTCCGTTCTTCATACTTGAATACCCCAAGTCAAGCTTTCAGTCAAAGGACAAGTCAAAAGAGCCTCCCACTAGGTCACTAGAGTTTCATAGGTTGTAGGATTGTCTTTGGTGTTCTAAATCACTATTTTTCATGTGCTAAGAAGCTGAACCAAATGGGAAAGAATATCAGCACATGGTTATCCAAAAAATATCAAAAAATCTTCAAAGAAGATCACTTTGTCAAATTCAACTTTTACCAAGGTGAAATGTCTCATTTTCTCCAAGTGAAAAGGTGTAAAGTGTATCAGAGAAGGTAAAATTAAAATCCAAACACCATGATCAAAGCCAAAGGATTTTGAAGATGTAACTATGGGAAAGATCCCAAACTTATCCAAAAGTAGTTCTGTCATGTCAAATAATCAAAGGGAGGTTTGAGCTCCAAGGTCGAAGTTAGGGATGATTTCAAGGTTGCTGCTATGTCAAATAAAGGTGTCGAGTCTCCAGGATCAGAAAAGAAGAAAATTTCATAACTCCAACTAACCTGCAAGGAAAAAAATGTAAAATATCAGTGATAAGGTGAAAGGATTGAAAACCTTAGAAAATGAGTTGCAAATATATATCAGAGTTTCATAAGCCCATACAAGGTCATCTAACACTTCAAACAACTCATTACACCATTGTAGAGGCAATAAGAGCATCCGCATGAGAAATTTGGGAATTTCAGTGAAAATTTGGCTAAGTGTGCCTGGCACTACGCACAAACACTGGTGCTCCAGTCACAGACCCTCGCGTTGCACTAATAGAGGTCCCCACAGTGTAATTTTTACATTGCGCTGCACATACACCAGGTGGCGCTGCACATATAGCCTAGCGCTACGCTCAGGTAGACTGGCACACATAGAAGGAAGGCGCTGCGCTCAGAGGTCGACTCGATGCTGCCCTCAGAGGCCCGACTGGCCTAGTTTCTGCCCAGGGCTACGCACACAGGACCCGACTCACCCAGCACTGCACTCATGCCAAGGACCCTACCAATTGCAGAAAAGTGCCAAAAAAATCAAGGGAGAACCCTTCAAATTGCCTGAAAAGGAGTCAAAAGTGTTAGGGGAGGTGTCAATAAGGGTTATAACAGTAAGCTCCATAGAAATAATGAGGATGATAACAGTGCAGAAGATAAAGAGAAAATCAATCTTAATGATGAACAAAATGAAAGTGAAGAATGTTCAAACTGATGATAAGGCTAGTGATGACAGTGACACTAAGGACTATCATGACAGTGAAGGTGATTATAATAGTGAGGAAGATGAAGATACTGGAGACAGTGAGCCCTACAGTGACAATAATAATGCTAGGGGGAGCAGCAAAACTCTAAGCCATAATGAAAGTGAGAAACAATGAGGTCCCTAACGATACTAAGAGAAATAATGAAGATGAATACACCACTATGATCACTAACAAACCTCCTTCATTTGACCTATCCCAAAAAGAACGGGGTATGTGTTTGCTACCTCTAGAAAGGGTAAGGAACCATGTTTTCCTCACTTCCTAAAAACCACTAGATAGAGGCAAAGAGAAGGCAAAGGAAGGAAAATATTAGCATAATATTGAGTAAGGGTTTACTATCATCAACCTTGATAGTAAGAAAGAAGATAAAGGGAATGGCCACTAGCTTATCACTCCATGGTGAAGATGGAGAGATTTAGAGAGCTAGAAAGGTTTCTTTGCATGGACATGCATAAAATTGAATTTTATGAGGATAAGCACAAGCATATAAGGAAGATAATAAGGGCCTTGACCTACAAATAAAGCATGACCAGATAGTATGCTCGAAGGAATCAAGTTGCAAGGGAAAACTCAAAAATGCCCAAACCAAAATTAAAATTCTAAAAGGAGGAAAAGACCAAGCTAGACTTGGAATTTTGGCATTATGTTCTCTATAGGTCTCTCAAACCCCTTGAAGGAGACATCCACCAATTTTGAAGTAATTTGGACAAGTTTTTGTTTTTTGAGAATTTGGAGGCCTATAAGCGCAGCGCCATTGGCGTTGCGCTTTTCCCTTAGGAATCCTCGGAGGTAAAACTCTAAATTTTGTATTTATCATGACTAGCACACTATTCTCATCAAATTTCAAATAAATTGGAGCATTTTTTATCCCTTAAAAGGTCAAAAAACACCCCATTTTTCACCATTCTGCCTCCTTTTCAGGCTTGGCGCTGCGCTCAGAGAATTCTTGGGGATTTCACTTTTTAAATAGGTTACGGGTGCTCAATAAGAAAACCGAAGGTATATCTAGAAATTGAACTCAGCAATCTTTCCAACGGGCGATCACGAAGAAAACTCTGACATCGGAAGGTATCCAAAACTTGGCTGTAACAAGACCTATTTTCTGCCTAAGGTGGCGCTGCGCTTATGGACAACACTGTGTGTTTTTGGCCAAAAGTCAACAAAACACAATCATTTATTGAAAAATCATATTTTAGTGTTTTTTAAGGCAAATCACTCTAGAATTAGGTGCTAGAATTTATTTTGGCGTTTATGGGATATTTTGTGCCTTGGGCCTTGCATGGTCTCTTGGGCATTTATGACATTTATGAGTGATTTAGATATTTTCCAACCCTATCTAGGGTTTTTCCCTCCTTTTCTAGATAAATAGAGCATGAGGGTTTCAATTTAAATGTTGGCATTTGATGAGTTTTGGGAGAAATACATGGTTTTCTTTATTTTTAAGAAGAAATTGGTCTTGTGGATTATCTGAATGGATTGCTTTGATTGATGATGAAGGAGGATAGCTTGTAGGATCCCTGAGCTTGGTTATTGGTGAAGTGATTATCTTTCATGTTATTGCTTTCTCATGTTTTCATTATGTTTCCATCCTTCTATGTTGCAGTAGAACAAGAGTATAGGCTAAGAATTTTTTTTGGAGACACCTTAGTCCTTCCTGCTGTCTATTGCCTTTATGTTTTCTTCTGCTAGGTTTGTTTAAGGAATTATTAACTGCTCCTTAGATCTACCTATGCTTTTTTACTCCATGAATGGTTCAATATAGTAGTTTTCAAATATGTTTTATGGTTAGCCCTGCCTATTTGATGCTATTTAAAGTCTGTTTTGGAATCTTTCTTTGAAGTATTACTTGTTAGGTTTTAGCTAAAGAGGCCATGTTTTGATCATGCCCTTTGTCCATGCTTAATAAGTTGCCTTAAATTTATTTTTAGTTTGATCATTGATGTTTAGGCTTTCCCTCTTTATTGATTAAAGTTATTTGTTATCTTGAATGTTTTCTAACCTTGAAGGTGAAATCACTAGAAGTTAAATGAGTTTCTCATCTTCTATATTTCATTGGAATTGTTCATCTTGAATGCTTGTTTGCTTAAAGTTGAATCAAAGACTTACTGGTTTTCCCTATATATTGATTACTTCTTCATGTTAATCCGTATTTGAGGCTATGTTGTTTAAAAGTATTTGTTTAAGGATTCTTTATTTCCCTTAAACACTTACTATGTTCACAAACTTATTGTTCATTTCACTTCACACATGCCTTAAGGATCCATTTGACCCAGCTAGATTTGCCTTGTTATGCATCTTGTTTCATTGTTGAGATATCCATGACTTTCATAGACTCCATAGCCCAATGATTTGAAGTCCTATCACTCCACCTATTCTACTAGACCATCTTACCCAACCAAACAAACAACAAACCCTACACTTAAAAACTAGCCTAAAATCAAACCCTAAAAGAAAAAAGTTCGCATCCTTTGTATACAATAGAGAGAGCCCTCTTTGAGTCCAGGAAGGCTAGGTCCTAGGACTCCAAAGACAGGTCTTATGTTACCCTGTGCATTTGGTCTACCAATATGCGAAATCACGGGACCCTAACATGCCAAATGTTCTCCCTAAAACATGTAGCATAAGAAACATGGAGATTCTCTCTCCCAAAGGGAATTTTCAATCCTCCCATTGCTCCTCCAATCATTCCCATAAAAAGAATAAGGACATCATCAATGCATGGGATCAAAACCAAAGATACATAAACTTCCATATGAAAAAATGGAGGTGGGTCATAGTCCCACATGTGGAACCAACGTAGTATATCTCCTGATTGCCTTAGATAATGATATGGTAAGTGGTTTCCCCACCACTTACTTTATGCCATAGTATTCTCACATGCTATGAGAAGGTGAGTAATGTTGGGTGCCTTTGGAGCATACCCTGAATGATAAATCATCTCCCTATATCCTCCTAGGGAGTGGCCATGATCAACATAGTTTATGGCCCCAAGTTGACCATGAAGTTTGTAAGGAAGAATGCTACCCCTTGTAACAATGCCCTGCACATGTATGGTAAAGGAATTCAAATGCTCATTAAGTAAATCATTATGCACAATAACATGATCCTTACCATATACTTTGCTCATTCACCAAGAGGAAATATGTGGCTGTGATAACTCCATCAACGAGTTATGTATCTCCTCCATCTCCACATGATCCATGCATCTCTTCAAATGTTGATATATCTCCTCTTCAAATCCTTCCCAAGTATACCCCTCCATGATAGTATGGTATGCCCTCATGGAATAAGTGTGGCTGAAGAGAAAATATTCATGTGCTTCTTGTAGCAACTTCTCCTTGATCTTGGATGCTCTAGATAAGAAGATCCTACCATGATAGTAGATGACCTCATCTATGACTAAATATCCCTCCTCTATTAATTGGCTATCAAGTATCATGCATGTAAAAAGATCCATGGAATAATCCACCAATAGCTGGGATTTCCAATATGGATATATCCTCTAAAGTGAGAATGGCGATGATTTATCATATAAAGCATCTCTCATGTGTCTTCCCCCTTATTTGACATCTCCTATGCCAAAGTCACATACTAGAAGGCTGTTATCCTCCCTCTATTCCTCCTTTCTCAACACAAGATCTAAGATGAGAGTGAGTAATGATGTTGTTGGGAGAATGTCTCCCTCCTCCTTAAGTCTACCCAAGACTCTCAGCGATGTACCATGACCTCCCAATGATCCCACTCCTCCTGGATCTATGAGTGGTGCACCATGATGTGAGACATTCCTTACTAACTTCTCATCAGGTTGCCTCCCAGGTGGTTTGCCACAAAACAATAATGTCTCATGGGCCAAAGTCATGTGCATAATAGATGGCGCTGTTAGGTCCTTGCTTCCACTGCACAAGTCCATATATGTTTTATGTGTGGAAGTGTTTTGTGAAGGATATGTGTGGATGCCCCTAATCAATTTATTTTTGCCAATTTTTCTATCCACCCATTCCATCTGCAAAGTCTCCCAATATGTGGTGACATTCCCCAAAGTAATCAACCACTACACACCCAATATCACATTGGTGTTAGGTATGTCAACCACAAATAAGTGATCAGTCAATGTATATGTCCCCATGGTGACAGATAAATATGGAACATAATGCATGAGTTGCATAGTTCTAGCTCCTAGGACCAAAATAGAAAATCCCTCAAAATCATCAGTGTGTATTTCCCTCCTCTGCACTAGTTGGGCATGAATGAAATTGTGGGTAGCCCTGCTGTCAATCAAAACTGAAACCCTTTTATCCAAGATGGAACCTCGAACCCTCAAGGTCAAGTACTTGTGTACTCATCTCATTGATGCAAGGGCCCCTCCAATTGGAGAAAATGCTCCATTCCCACCTCCTAGTGGTGGTGGATTTTCTCCTGCTATCTCATCACTGTGACCTCCTTCTGGTTCTTCTTCTTCTTCCTCCTCATCATCAGAAAATACCTCTATATAGTGTGCCTTTCCTGCTACACATCTATGTCCGGGTGCCCATGATTCTTGACATGTGAAGAAAATCTCCCTTATCCTCAAGTCTCTTCGGACATCATCACTAAGAGGTACTTTTTTTTGGCTCTCCTTTGAAAGAGGAGCCTTCTCATATTTTCCCTTGCATGGAAAAGTGGGATTTTCCTGAAATGTTTCCTTTGCTTGGCAAGGAATCTTGTAGATCTATAGCCCTTTCAATGGCATATTGAAGGGTAGTGGGCTTGGTAGATTTAGCCAACCCATGAAGAGGTTCTGCTAGCCCATCAATTAAAAATATAGACCCTTCTTGTTGCAGACAAATCAGGAACCATAACAAAAAGTATTAGAAATTCAAAAATATAATTTTCTGGATTACCTAATTGTTTGAGCTTTCTTAGCCCCATGAAAGGTGCCTCCGAGTCTCTTTGATCAACCCTCTCCACCAACCTCCTTGTGAACTCTAAATATGCAGTCAGATTGGCATGACCCAATGTAGACAAAACATGAAACCGCCAATCATGTGCCTGACCCTCAAGGTGCAGCGCTGCTATCTTGATGGCCTCCATCTTTGGTACTCGGTTCAACTGGAAGTAGAGGTATGACTTCCTTACCCATGATTTGGCAATGAATTTAGATGACCCATCAAAGTTGGGTAGGAAAAATATGCCCATAGTCCAGTGTAGATCATGATTTTGTATGAATCCTCCACCTCTATTATGATGTCAGGGTCTCCTATTTTCCTTGATCTAAGAAAATTATTGAAAAATAAAATGATCCTTCAATCTCTGATATTGAGACTCATACTCCATGAAATATTCTTGAAGATTTTCTTGTTCTTAAAACACTCCATTTCCCACTGCTAAGAATGTAGGCATTGTAGAGCATTGGGAAACCTATTGCTTCACTAGTTGATCACTCGAGTGATGAGAAATACCAGAGCCTTCACCATTTAGAAATATTTTAGGGTATTCCTTGTGTCTATCCATCCTCATCTCCTTTATTTCTCTAGCAATGTCTTGCATATTTTGAAGAAGAAGCTTAGCAAACTCCTTCTCCTCATCTCCTCCTGATAAAGGGGTTTTATCCTTGTCTTCTTTATCATCTGTATGGTCATACTTTTGGTTTCTTATGAGATGCCTCCCTCTCTATCTGTGAGAGGATATCCTTCTTCTAATGACATATTGGCTTAAGATGCACAACTTGAGCCAAGGTTATTCTTTGATACCATTGTAATATTCCCAAATGGGAGAAACAAGAATATAGTGCATAAACATGGAAATAGTAGTGAATATCAATGCATAAATGTGAGAGACCAATATGGAGCTTCTTTATTCATCATAACAGTAGCAAATAAGTACAAAATGATGGGGCATAAACCATACAACATGAATCAACAAGCCTCCAATAGATAAATACCCTCAATAATGAGGTGCTGCTACTACACAAAATGCCAGAAACACTATTATAGCGCAGTCACAAAGGAAATAGCTACAAAAAAGGATGATACAATGAAATTAAATATCTGATATATGCCTATAGAGATGTTATAAATAAAGAACAAGGCTCTATATCACTTTTCCTAGCCAAGCCCAAAGGGTTTCTAGAAATACACCTAAAAATAAAAATGGTGAATCCAAGCCCTAGGGTTGAAGATTCACTACAGAAAAATAGTTGGGGGATGAGGCTAAATATGATATAAAATATGTGGCTCTCCTCCAATAGATCCCCCCGGTGAAAGGTTGATCCCTCCATTGAAGCACCAACTCCCCAAATCATGCATACAAATCACCCTTGCAACAACTCTCCAAAATAGCGTAGTTATGGACTGAAACTATGCTGTAGGTGACGGTGGTAGCTTGTCCTAGTGCCAAATAATGATATAATTCCCAAGGAGCCTCCTTTCTGATCTCCCACTAGAAAGGCTACCTCTCCACTGAAACACAAGCCTAGAAAATAGCTCTACAAACCCTCCACAATTTAGGCCATGCAACACAACACAACCTCAATAGGAACTGCATTGTACCATATTTCTGAAGCTTTGGCCTAATTCCAGAATGTGGAAATGCATATCAATCACCTCTCCTGATTGGGAACTCGATGTACCCCAAGGATGAGGGTGGGATTCCCACTCGAGAACACCTTATGCTAAACAACACTACAATATTAGCGAAACAACTAAAGAGAGCAAGAGATTCTTAACAAACCATATCAAAATAGTAATCTACAACATATCCTCTATGGCTACCATCCCCTTCATTATATAAGAGGTGAGGCCCTACTCATTAAAGCCACTACTTCCATGCATGGAGACGTCCTCCAAAATTGCATTGTCCCATAATGAATGCCACTCCTCCATGACAACGTTGTTGATTTGGTCAAAGTTTACCCATTCTATGTGCTCCAACCCCTTTTCACACAGAAGGGTGATTTATCAAGCCACTAAAGTGATATCCTTTCACATTAGCTATGATTTTATTCCTACTAAGGAGATTTATGGGTCTCCATACCCTCTTATTCATCAAACAAGGAATCAAAAACAAAAATTAATATTCCAACTAGCTCATGGCTAATTTGGAATATTACACAGAAAACAGTTGTGCAACCATTATGAACATAGATACCATAGTAAACATAAATAACATGTAGAAACAGATCATAAATAAAATGACATATGCATTTGATGCTCAGATCTCATCCAATACATTCCTTTATTCATTCATAGTTCAAATCTTCCTTACAACACCTTCAATTTACCTACGCACAAAGCCAATGGGGTCTGTAGATAGAAGGACTAAGGTCTCCACACACACAACTAACAGGGGCCTTCTAACCCATACACGTTTGCTCGAAACATAAAAACATAGCCAGATCTCTTTCTTCATCATTGTCTCTTATTGACTCGATCTAGACTCATATTTATACTTTTAGCTTATGCTCATATAAGGTTCGCAAACTGTGGTTTGTGGCCCCTACTTGTACCCTTTGACCCATTACAACTCATGAGGGGCTTTGACCCACCCCAAAGTCCCTTGACCTATGCTACGCATGACTAAACTTACAAAAATTTACAAGAAATATAGTATTTTTAGCAAAATTCGGTCCTAAGGGACCTTGCTCCAATAGGCCCCCAACACTATATTGTGACTCATCCTGAGTCATAGCGGTGCTGGGTTCTTCATCTTGTTTTGCAGTTCTTCCATGACAACGGAAAAGGGCACCAAGATGCCCACACTCTTATCTACTGCACTCTGTGTAGTATCCACCAGCTTCTGTGATGTAAACCCTTCTACGGCTAAATTAATACTTTGCAGGGTCTAATTTAGACTCTTCATGGTGCATCTAGGTCCTGTGACGACTTCATTGCCTCATCTACCAATGACTTCATGTGCTCTATCACAATATCATTATTTCTCCACAACTCCTCTACTTCGTCACATAGAACTTGACTTGTCTGTAGGCGAGCCATGCGTTGAGCAGGGAAAAATGTGGGCAAGGCCTTCTGGAGGTCATCAAATGCCTAGTCCTTGGCGCACAACTCTTGACAAATATTTTTGACTAGTGGATCTTCTTGCACATAGGTCCACAGTCCCATTTTTGTTTTGAGCAGCGCGGAGCCCATGTCAACATTAGTGGAGATTATTTCCGATGCTTCTTTCACCAGGGTTGCCCATTTCATGCGCACCTCTGAGGGAGTCTCTGGCTACAGCTTAGCCTGCAATGCTGCAATCTGCTATTCAAACTCTACTTTTAGCATCTTTACTTCTGACCTGGAATCCTTCACCACAACAACCAAGATTTCAATTTTGACCAGAGGTGCGTTGGATGCAGGAATGGCCACTTCTGGAAGATTGTCGCACATCTTGTCGATCAAGTGCTTTAACTCTGCACGTTGAGCCACAACCACCTATTGTGTTGTTTGTGCCTAGAGTGATTCTTCGGTTTTTACTGCAACCGTATATTCTGCTTCACTTAACTACTACTACACACGCACCTCCCTGCACTGCAGCTCGTAGGAGATGATAGTTTGGATAACATGTAGCTTTCCTTTTGGTAATTTTGATAGATTGATCCCGACCTCTAGGAAGTTCTACACTTGTGAATGCAACTCTATTGATCCATTATAAATTTTGCACCTGGAAAGGGGCAGATTCTTCTATCTGATGTGGTGATGACCATTGTTTTATGCAAGCTCGCTTGAATCAGCCTCGCTTGATTCATGCTCCCTTGTATGTTGTCGGTTTTGAGCTACAGGACCTGCAATCTGGGCTGTAAGGCTTCAACCACGGCCTTATAATGCTCTTCCATGGTAGTCCATATGTCTTCAGAAGTAGAAGTGACTGTGTTTGTGATTTTTTCCAGGTCATCTTCTGTCATAGTGACCTCTTCTTTACCTCCGGCCTTGGAGCCTTTTCTCTTATTTTGCGGGCCTTTGGGGGCTTTTGCACCATTTCCATCTACCCTAGCGAGACCTCCAAGTTCAAGATTGGCTTCTCCGCAAAGATCTGGCTCCGTGTCCTTTTCTACTTCATCATCCTTTTCTGCGCCCATCTGTACATATTTTTTCGGCACCTGTCCCTACATATTTTTCTGTGTGTTGCTCTACTTCCTTATCCTTGTCTCCTGGCACTATATCTTTACCCGATGTGGACGCTATTGTTACAACATTTTTTGTTCATCTAGCCTATTATCATTAGATGGACCCAAGTACACCATGTAAGACCAATTTTACCCTAAGTAAAATTGCTTTCACTATGTGAAATAACTTAATAAAACACATTTATTAGGTTGTTTATGGTCTAAACAGGAAACCCCAAAGGGAAATATTAAAGAAATCTATATTTGTTTGATTTTCCTCATGGAATAATTAATTAAACAATAATTTAATTATTATTCCTGGTCATATTTAACCCAAAACAAGGAAATTAATTAGATAAATCCTTATTTATCTTCTTATTTTCTAGGAATAATTATTTAAATCTTATTTAAATAATATTCCTTGTTAAATATGACTAAATCATTTATAAATAATTAAATAAATCATTATTTATTTAATTATCATTCAACCACTTCCTTAAAATGATAAATAAATCATTTATTTATTTATTATTTACAAATAAAGGGATTTGACCCAAGTCAAATGCCTTTTTCCTCCAACAAATATAATAAAATATTCCATAAAAGGTGGATCTAGATTTGGTTAATATTATTTTAATCATGCACCAAGATCTAGAATGACCCAATATTTTGTTATAAATAGAAGGGTTTTCCCATTCATTTGTCACCTTTTCTTGCCTATTAGATCACTCTGGATCTATACTCTTGGTCTGACTTTGAGCCATTATCATTGTCACATTCTCCATTATTTGTTTTGTGAGCTCCCTTTGAGTTCTATGTTTGTCTGGGTTTTCTACACCAACAAGAGAGAGAAATTCTAGATCTGAAGTGTTGAGGACTTTCAAGAACCCATCCCATTGAGGAGAATTGGAAACACCTTTCTTGTTTTCCTCCTAGGTGCCCTTAATATAAAATTCTTTAAAACATATTATTCTTTTCTTGTCTATTGGATGCATGGAGAAAAACCTTATTTTTGTTGCTTAATGTCTTTTTATGCATAGATCTGGATTTTTGCAGCACTTGTCTTGATCAACTAACTGCAGATTTGAAGATATTGGCAGCCATATTTGATGTTAGAGCTATTTTTTATGTGTAGCTAAAGTGGTCTTTTTTCATACACTTCGAAAAAAGATTCATACTAACAGCTGTCATGGGCTGGGTGGAACCAAGCCCAAATTTCCATGCTCTCAGCTAGCTCTCAATGACTTGATCTGTATCTGCTTCAGTGCGCATGAAGGGTAGGTTATACCATGCAGCATCGTTGCGCGCCTGGATCTGTACATGATGCATGGTAACCTGAAACACGGTGATGCTTTTGTACTTTTCATATACTGTGGGTAAAAATTTGGGTTGTGAGTGTATTTTTGCCACCAACATGCCCTCAAAAAGCACCCAGATGATTTTATTTTCTTTCATGCACTTTGGATCGGCGAAATCTCACATATTGGCATAGCACGCCTATTCGCATATGCCATGCTCCACTTCCTAGAGGATTGCACCCTTTGAAGTCTCCCATGATATCAGTGTAGTCAACAACAGTAGCCAGGAGTAGCAAAATTCTTTCCCTTTCTCTTGTTTTTCGTGCACATTTTCCAGGAATTCCTTGCAGAGGTATTGGGACCAGTTGTAGCTAACCCCCTTCTTGCATTGGCTTGCCAAGGCAATCACATGTGTAGTGACAATTTTTGGCTGATACTTGTGCATGAGCTTGCATCCCAAGACTAATGTTCCTAGGCACACACCTAGATCTGCAATTTTGTGTACCAATAATACTCTGGCATGTTGCCTGACATGGTAATCTCGTTTTACCTTTGTAGCCACCTTAAGTTAATTACTCTTTCCAAAACGAGCCATGGGATGCGGCCCCTTCTTGGGTAGGCTGGTGATCTGATGGATCAACACGAAATCGATTGGAATGCATCCCTGGATCCATAAACATCCATCATGTATTAATGTCAAAAAATGGTGCGTGCAAATAGTGGTGATAGGGTACCTAACATAGTGCAAAATTCTCAACAAATTTAGGATCCCATCGTTACTTAGCCCGCACGCCCACGACATCAGCTCAACCTTTACCACGTCATCATAGAGCACTTGCTCCAAGTGGTACTCTGGTGATAGCTTGGGGAATGTTTCCTCATTCACCAAATCATGATCATCGCACTTGATGCTCGGGATCTTTCCAAACATATCGTTAGCAAGGGGAACGAACTATGGGACTAGAGGCACATGAAAGTAGTCCCACACTGATTTCACATTATTCGGTGTGTGCACAGAGGCTCTGCACGGCATGACATACAGTGGTTGCCATGAGATGGGCTTAACCAACTCAAAGTCCTCAGTGGCACTCATTGGTCTCTTCGAAGGGTCACCTATAGGCGACCTATCCTTAGTATCCTAACGCAGGGATGTCACATTCCTCGGAGAGGTCCGTGGATTCGAGGAGGACCACTTAAATATTTTTCCATTCCCCTTCACCAGCGTAGACACGACTTATTACACCTCCAGAACCACTTCATGGAAATTTTATGACCCCATCTCAATCGATGTTTTGAGGGGCACAAAGTGCTCCTCAGCAGGCGTGCTCTCTATATTGGTGGACATCATTCTTGGGTGAAAGATGAATTCCATATTACTCGCATCAGATGGGGTCTCTCAGCTAGACTTATAGTGCTCAAAGAAAATTTTACAGCCCAATTTATGGATAATATCAGGGCACAATGTACTCAGAAAGCAAAGGAACCAAATATGAACCATGCCCTTCATTTTTATAGGCAATCCAAGGTGAAAATGGTCAGATCTTCATTAAATGCAACTTACCTCCATAAAAATGGTCAAAAATCCTGTAATATTGCCTCATTAAATGCATAAAACCTACTTCATCTAATGGTAAAATCATTTTTTCACCCAATTACACTGCTCCAATGGCTATTTTCTTTCCCTACACATCACCCCTACACTCCTATCACACCTGTCTTTGCATTTCCTCTGTGTTGCGTGAAAACCATTGGATTCTTATGCTTCGGCCATATAGTCATTTGGTCAGCATAGGGTTGTCCCTATATTTCTTCAAACGAATTCCATTGAAATACCCGGGAAGATTCTCACCACGCAGTGTGGCCAAGAGAAACACATCTCCATTAGTGATTTCATTCACAATTTATGGCCCCAACCAATGTTTCCTGAATTTCCCTGGGTGGCATGAAAACTTACTGTCATATAACATGACCAAGTATTCCTCCTTGAACACCTTTTTCCTAATGTGCCTATCATGCCAGGCCTTTTCGCGTGCCTTCTGCACTTGGTGATGGAAGTTAGCAATGAACCGATCCACTTCTAAGGAAACCAATTGTGTCGGATGTTCCTCCATGATGTCAGGATCAACCATATTAGTGAATGTTGCAATGCACAGGCTTGGAACAATATATTCCATTGGCACGATTTCTTCCTGCCCATAGACCATTTTGAAAGGTGTTTTTCAAGTCAAATTTTTTCATGTGGTCCTATAAGCCCATAACACAGAAGGGATGTGCACATCCCAATCATTCCAATTCACATTATAGATCTTTGTGAGTGCATTCTCAAAAAATTTGTTGAAAGCCTCTACTGCATCATTTTCTTGTGGGTGATATGTGGTACTCTTCTGGTGATGGATTTGAAATTCCTCTGTTAGATATTTAATGGTTTCATTAACAATGTGCGTACCTCTATCACTCATAAATATCTTCAGGCATCCAAATCTAGTCAAAATATGTTCATAACTTAAGTGCACAATAGTATCTGTAGTATAGTCCTTAACTGCCTTAGGTTTTCCCCATCTTGTTACATAATTTGTGGTAGAGATGATATAGCGTGCTCCAGTCTTCTTCCCTGGAGGATTTATAGGTCCAAAAAAATCTATATCCCATTTTTCAAAGGCCTGTAGGGACATCTTTGGCTGCAGGGACATTTCATCTCCACGTGAGGGATTCCTTATTATTTGGCATGCATCACAGGCTCGACAGTATGCATGTGCATCATTGTGCAACATCAACCACCATAACCCATGACGCAACAACTTCTGCACAATAGCCTTCCCAACATAGTGGCCTCATGCCACCCCTCCATGAGCCTCAACCAAGATATCTTGTCTCTCATGTTCCAACAAATATATTCTTAGTACTTAATCTGCTCCCAACTTATACAACTAGCCTGCAATCAGGATAAAATCAGTAGCGTGCACAACCAACTCCTTCTGTTGCACCGAATATTCACCAAGTGTGCTTACAGTGGTTAGAAAGTGAATAATATCAAAAAGGTGATCATCAACGACCTTGACAGAAAAGAGTTGTGCATCAGGTAGCCCCTCCTCCATACTGCTTGGTTCTTCCCCATTTTCAATGCATGACAAACGAACAGATCCAACATTTAGTCTTCTAGGCTTCACAATTATTTCAAAGTCATACTCCTAAAATAACAACAACCATCTGCGAATCTCCCCCCCCAACATAGGCTTATTGACCAAGTACTTCAAAGCGGAATGGTCAGTGAAAACTTTGAAGTGTCCTACTAGAAGATAGTGTATGTATTTTTGTAGGGAATATACCATGGCCAATCCTTCCCTTTCTATGGTCGAGTAGTTGCACTTTTCACTAGAGAGCTTCCTACTGGAAAAATCAACAGGGTGATCAATGTCTCCTTATCTTGGTTGTGCTAGAACAACCCCAAGTGCTATACTAGATGAATATACATGTACATGAAAAACGTTAGAATAGTATGGGAATATCATAATAGGTGCAGTGACCATTTTATCCTTCAGCAACTCAAATATCTTTTGACATTCCTCATCCCAGAAAATGACACATCCTTCTTCAATAACTTCTCCATTGGTATGGTGATTAGGGCATAGCCCCGAATGAACTTCTGGTAATATTCGGTGTGTCCTAGGATGGAGCGTAACTGTTTCTCATTAGTGGGAACTTCTAGGTTGATGATAGTTGCTATCTTTGCTGGGTCTAACATCAATACTTGCTGTCACACAATATTCCCCAAAAAAATTCCAAAAGGCATGCAAAATATACATTTATTCAGTTTAAGAGAAATCCGGTGCTTCCTACAAGTGTTAAGCATCATGCGCAGGTTTGGCACAGGTTTCTTTACCAACCCAAACACTATCCAGACATCAAAATACACCTCCAAAAAAATATGCATGAATTATTTGAACACAACCATTACCACACGTGAGAAGATCGCCAGTGCATTCTTCAATCCGAAAGGCATGACAGTGTACTGGAAATACCCCCATTTTGTTGCAAAGGTGGTCTTGCTATGGTCTTCAAGTGCAATTCTGATCTGATGATACCCTGAAAATCCATCAGGAAAAGAATAAGACTCTTGTCCTCCCACATTATCCAGGATATCATCAGAAAATTTAGTAGGGAAGGGGTCATGAACACAGGTATCATTCAGCTTTTGCAGATCTAGACAAATCATTATCTCTCCTTTGGTCTTCTTTTCTTGAACCACCATTGGGCTCACCCAATCAGACTGCTCTACAGGCACAATGATTCCTATAGCCACCATATTTTCTAATTCCTCTTTTAATTTCTTCTTATACTTTGGATTCAATAGGTATGGTCTCTGCTTGATAGGGCACACATCTGGTTTCAAAGTGATCTTCATAACACCTAGATCTCCTACAATTCCTTTGAGCTCATAGAACTTTGTAGGAAATAGATCTTGATACTTTTTCAGCAGCTCCACAATATTCCCTATGGAATCATCATCCTAGCAATCCCCAATTTTGGCCAACTTGGGCTTTTCTTCTATCCCAATGTTGACTTCCTTTAACTTCAGAGGTTTAGTTACATCTACCATTCCCAATTAGGGCCATAAAACTATGTGCTCCCCTTCAAAATCACAGATGTTGACATTTATTAGATCATCTTCATTATCCTCTATTGACAGGTTCCTGCAATTGACAATGTCTTGCATCTGCGTGTCCCATGCTAACACATTACATTCCCTTATAGGTTGAGAGTCATCAAATACAAGAGCATCTATATTCTACAGAGCTTCATCCAATTCTTCCGATCCCCCAACCATGCTAAAGGTTGATAGGAAATCATAATTCATTGTAATCCAATGGCGAATTCCTTGGTGCAACTCCGTTTCCAAATCCCAAGTGGTAGGTACTAGCCCCAACAAATGAATAAACATATGAAACCACTCATTCCAAGTTTTTTCCTTCCAAACTTCCACCCACATGGCTAGGTGCTTGAACGAGTCTCCCTGACCATAGAAAAACTCACTTGGTAGGGTAGTGGGAGGCTCAAATCACAACATCATCATTTGTCTACATTCCTCCCAGTCCTTAAAAACACCCTTGTGCATATCCCACCAACGCACTGGGGTCACATGGATAGCTAGATCAAGCGCCCAAAACCTCTGTTCTTTCGTGATAGCCTTTTCCAATTCTTTCATAAATAATATGACACTAACAGAACCATTAAAATAGTGTAGTTCTCTTACCTTTGAGGAGATGCATCGAAATTTTTTAGTGATATTGAGGTAGTGAAACATAGAAACATCATGTAATTGATTCTGCGAGTTCTCCATCTCTCCATACGAATCTAAAAAACATGAACTATCCTTATCCAAATTCAACATTCCATCAATTGTAGGGTTGATCCAATCCTCGTCCCACGTAGTTAGCTTGTAAATATGGTCGACATCATATCCTTCGTTCACTAGCTCTGTATATCTTTCTCCTTCTATCGGTTCTAGTCATAATAATACCCATGTAACACCATTATATAATATCATGCTTCTGCGCTTTAGGTTGATGATGCCTCCCATGTCGATGGCCCAATCTAATCCCAACAACCTAGGGTAGGGTTATGCATCATTCTCAATTTGCATTGCTTCAAAATTTGTGCATACCTTTACTCTAGCAATGTCTACCAGAACTTGTGGGAGTCTCCCAAGAGGAATGACCTTCTGCTGATTGGCCATGTGTAACTGAATGGTTGACCATTCCAAATTTGGTTCTCGCATATTCTGAAAGGTTTTCTTAATTAAAACATTTTCTTTAGACGCTAGGTCCTGGATGACTTGATCCATATAATATTCTCCAATATGCACAGTCATTCGCATCTCCCGACCAATTCTCTTCTTGTTTTTATAAATATTGTTCACAGCCTTATTCTTAGTTTGAGGTACTCCTTTTTCCTCACAACTATCTATTATGGCCTAAATATTATCTATTGTCTTCTGATTTCACTATGACTTAATACAGGCTTGTAGAAATGGTTTGAATTCATCATCAGTCTTTGATTCCATGATAGACTTTGATGTGGACGCTCCTGCAACAAAAAAATCATTCCTGGCTTCAATGAAAGTGTCCTTTTCCTTCTACAAGTTGAGTCCCTCTTTCTTGTTATAATAATTTCTAATCAATAGCTCTGCATCAGCACTCTTTTCCTCATCTCCTCTAATGGCAGCACCACTGCGTTTAATTACGTTTACGCTTGGACCAACTTCGTGCGATTCATCTTTAACCATTTGTATGTTCTGCGTACGTGTCTGTTGTTGCTTTTCCTGCATTCTATAAATTAACATAGGAAAATATTCAATTACATGATAAAATTTCCTAGAGTACCTACAAGATTGTCGCGAATGGTTTGGGCAGTCATGCACATAGTGTCTAGAGTCTCCATAGTTATAACATATTAATTTCCCTCTTCCACGACCTGTGCCTCCACCTCTTACCCCTCCCCTTCCTCTTCTTGGGGATCCTCCATGTCCACAGGGAGATTCTGGAGAAGACGGGTTTGCTTGAACTTTATAGAGGTTAGCACTATCTATCATTAGGTCGAACGTCTGGCAGTGGTGCTCATCATGACCAACTGAAGAGAAAAATTTGCATCACTGCTGCTTCAGTTCTAGCACATAACTTCCTAATGGAGGGAAATGGTTTGTTACATGTTGTCTAGCTACCCAAAAATTAGCGTACCATAGTGTGGGGGTACTTGGCCCAACAACATCCTTGGGGCGTAGTGGATTTGGTCCCCCTTCTTGCATGTAATCTGAGAACAGAGGGCATTGATATTTTGTGTGGCTAGAACCTTTATAGCATATGCACCAGACATCTGTGCCAACTTATTTACCCCTATCTCTACATAGGTTTTGAATTTATAAGTGAATAGCCTCCAATTAAATTTGAATTTGTAGTGCTCCGAATTGAGCATATTCTTTGGGCCCAACTTCCAATTTCATAGCAAATTGTAGAGCTTCGACCTGAGAATCAATCTTCTGTTGACCCATAGGCCGAGGTAATGTGGAAGGAGCATGTAAATGAACCATTCTTTATGCTTCTTATCATCGTAAAAAAATCCTCCTTTTATTATGTTGTGGTTTATTCATTGATCAGCTTCCCAAACTGATTCTATTGAACCATGTTTAATATATTTTAATTCTATCACACACTGTGAGTAGGAATTCACCTTCCTGAATTGTTGTTTCAAAGCGTCCTTAATCTGCACAATAGTGGGATAAACATTATAAGATAGATATCCCATGAACCAATCTAACGTGCAACCTTCATATGCCATAGCCAGCTACGCTCTCTTGACAACATCAGTGTTAACGTTCTGCATAGTCCATACTACATCAGAAACAAACTAAAACCTATCCATCTCCTCATCTCTCACACCCTTAAATATGGGTAGCCTCATATGCATGAACTTCTGCAGGTGGTGGTGGTGATGGGTTAGGAGATGTCTTACCCCTGTGCGAGTTCTACTGTGGCATAGCAGGAGGGCTACCTTCAACGCATGTAACCTCACTACTCTCTATATCAGGTGAAATTCTCAGAGGGTTGTATATGGATCTGTCCCCTTTCTAGTTGACCCGATAATATTTTCCGTTGAGCGTAGTGCTTTTGATATTATTAGGGGTCATTCACTTAGTGTGGTTACACAAAACACCCTTTTCACAAAATAACATCTTAATCAGCAGAGGCAAAAAGCGTATGCATTTACCTCTCAATCCCTTGAAAAATAATCTTTCAGCTTCAGAATATGAAAAAAAATGATCTATTAAAAATTATGTAACAAACCCACCCAATATGTTTTCAACCTAGTGATCTATAGTCTAGCTAATGGAATTATCAGTCTGCTCCAACTGTTGGATAAATTCAGGTGTCCACTGTATGACATTGTTGTCCTTCCAACCGGTTTGGAACTCTGTTAATATTGATAACCACTCCTGTAATTCGTGAACAAAGGTCACTAAGGAGATCTCATGAACCTCTGTGGAAATATACTTATGTTTCCAATATTTAACAGACATCTTCTTACTTATGTTCCCTTTAAGGGAAAATTATTGAATTTTCTTCTCAGACCATTCCTCTAACTTAGGCTTTGATGGCTGCCACATCACCCAATCTCTCTCAAAATGATCCCGGATATGGCAACAGAACCATTTGTTGGCTTGAGATGTCCTGAACCAGGTTCGGAGTTAAGGTTAATGAACAAAACTCTCTTACTATTGGCCCTCTTGACAGTGACCTTCTTGCGCAAGTCAACGTCTCACCTGAAGCAATATGGGGGGGTGTTGGAATGAGGTTTCCACACCTTAAGAGAGAATTAAATGATGTGGGTGTCTTCATATCTAAAATAATAGTGATCGGACCTTCACAATAGACGCCATAACCAAAAACCCTAACCAGAAAGATTTAGGTCAATCACTCTGAATACCTTATGCATGTGCTAAAATAGACTCCACAATCCCCTTAACAATCCTTAATACATAATATTAAATATCGACAGTAATAGATCCATTCATTTATCATTCATCTAAAGGAGAAAATAGTTGTGCAACCAATCTGAACACAGATACCACAGTAAACAGAAATAACATGTGGAAATAGATCATAAAGAAAATGACAGATGCATTTGATACTCAGATATCATCCAAAACATTTCTTTATTCATTCATAGTTCAAATCTTCCTTACAACACCTTCAATCCACCTGCGCACAAATTCAACGGGGTCTGCACACAGCATGACTAAGGTCTCTATGCACACAGCCAGCAGGAGCCTTCTAACCTAGACAAGTTCGCTCAAAACATGAAAACATAGTCAGGTCTCTTTCTTCATCATTGTCTCTTATCGACTCAATCTAGAGTCATATTTATAATTTTAGCTTGCACTCATCTAATATTCGCAAACTGTGGTTTGCAGCCCCTAGTTCTACCCTTTGACCCATTACAATTCATGAGGGGCTTTGACCTGCCCCAAAGCCCCTTGACCTGTACTGTGCACAACTGAAATTACAAAAAAATACAAAAAATATAGTATTTTTAGCAAAATTCAGTCCTAAGGGACCCCACTCCAACAACAAGAGAACAAGATTTTGAATTAGTAGAGTTATGCTAGTGAGATCACAACTCGTGGAGGTATCGCCTGCATGTAATGAAATTCTACTGGAGTGATGTTGCTGGTGTGATGAGGATGAGACTGAAGCTGGAGCAAGTTGACATCGAATCGATCCAACTGGTTGTAACTTCTCCTTCTACTTTATAATAAAGAGATTTTTTCCTTTCCTAATACATGTGTCCATAATGTTATATGTGTATTTTCAAATGAAATCGATTCAATTTGTTTAACATGAATATATCATTTTCTTTTATGTCATTTTATATCTTCTGTTTTCCATTGTAGGTACCAATGAAGCGAGTTCAGTTCGATTGAGAGTGACAGAAACAACGGAAGGGAGGCGAGAAATAGCGAAAATATCACAAGTAGGTATTCTTCACTTATCTATTCAATTTAAGGAAAAGGTCAAATACCTTTCTTCTATTGTTCTAAGTGTGACCACCACACTTAGGGAAAAAATTTATATCCGTAGTTTTGATTTTTGTAAAACAAAGACAAATAAAATCTACCAGAAAACAACCCAACAAGATTTTAGAAATTGATTTTCTCCGAGGGCTGAAGGAATTTTTCCAAATTATTTTTTTACATGCACAAACTATGGGCACAAGGAAGCAAATTGTAGAGTGTGTTAGATCTCTGTAATTTCAGAAGATTGGTAAGACCAAAAATGTAGAGAGAACACTTGACCCACTTTGGGATTCTAGGATCTAGCCCTCCTGAATCCGGAGAGGGATCTCTCCAGTAAAGTGCAAAGATTGATTTATCTTTAAAGGTTTTATGGGTATGATATTAGGCTATTTATTAAGACCGAGGGTTTTTGTTTGTTTTGGATGGTTGAGCATGATTATTATTTGAGTGGAAAGACCTAAGTGGGAAGAGTTTCAAATGTGTGATTTGAAAGCAATCAGAACAAGCATTGGCTAAAAATATAGATATAACGCTAGTTTTTAGTCCATTGGGCTATGAAGTCATAATAGGGCTTTAATTGAGCAACAAATTCAAGAGTGATCCAAGGGGAAAGTCATATATATCACAAGATCTTTGAGATTAAATGATGGGATGGAAAGAATAAAAGTGTTGGAGGGGTGGAAACAGATAATAATTTCAACTAGGATTTATAGTCTGTCCAAACAAGAAAAGCCTCTTAAGTAATTGCTTAAAACTAACCAAGAATAGGGCTCACCATAAATTCCTTGGGAAAGTTTGTATTAAAGCAACTCAATAGATAAACAATCCAGTAATCTGCATAATTACCTTCAGAAAGTATGAAAATACATAAGAGAAACAAAATGCAACTTAAGATGAGATAAGATACTTTTAAATCTAGTCTACTTTCAACATACACCTAGGGAAACTTTCAGAATTTACCTTTGGAGAAAGAAGCTAGAAAACAGGGCACACCATCACTTTTCTAGTCCAACTTTACTAAGCAGATAATGAAAATAACATTTAAGAATAATGTTTAAGGTAAATAGTAGGACGAGGGAACACCAGCATTCCTAACTGCTTAAACTGTATTGAATCATTCTTAAACAAACAAATTGGAGGAAAACATTGAGATAAAGCTTATCAGTCAGAGAAGGGTACTGAAAATAGTAAGTCCTAACTCTATGCTTGCTTTTATTTATCAGAGAATAAATGGACAATATGGCATACACAAAAGGAAAACAATTACATAGAAAGGTGCACTTTACTAGTGATATAGACCAGGATCCCAAGAAACAACTTGTTATTGATGTCAAACCAGTTATAGTCTTTAGGTCCAATGTTTCAGTTCAGCAATCATCTACACTTCTCAGCCTAACTATTCGATCACAAATAGAGCTTCAATAGCCTTTGAATACTATTTATAGGTAGAAGTTTCGAGCACAATTATATTTCAAAGTTCCGCAACCAACATTTTCTCATCTTCTACAAAAGTATTTATAGAAGAAATGAGGAGGTGGGATGAGATAAAAGATCTTCAACGTTCAATTAATACAGATTAATGCTTCTTGGCCTTTGAGGGGCTCAATGGAGAAGTTTACAGATATTTTTTCCGTATTAATTTTTTTTACATTAAGTTTTAAGCTCGGTGGAAGCTTTTGTTGACTTTTATAGCTCTGTGTCATCTTGTAATAACTCTGGTGATATTTTGCAATAAGTTCCTTTGGCTGAATTAACTGTTCGGTTGTTGTGAGGAAAATATCCTCTGTTCTGGTCATTACTCGGCCTCTGTTGAATGATGTGATGCTATAGGTGGCATTAGGTAGCTAAGAGGAATCAATTAGCCTCTGATGTGGCAGTGGAGGCATCCTATGTCTAATAAATATTTTTGATTTGTCTTTAACTGTGTTTAATTTAGTGGATTAGGCTTTTGATTTTTGATCTTAGCTGTAATCCACCCAAAATATGTAATTAATCTTTAATTCTTCATCTCTGGTTTGTTTGGGTCTTCAACACTGATACTCTTTGATTGTTTTAATTCTCTGTGTCTTGTTGATGTGCAGGTGCAACAGTGGCTTTATGGAGCTGCCAGCATTCATGAGACACCGACAAACGTGATGATGCAACCCTATGGAACAATCTCTTTGATAAACAAAAATCCTAGAGGGTCGTCACCCCTGGCTTTATTTTATTTTAAAATCATATGGAAAACCTTTAGGACCTGCAAAATACACAAAATAATTAAGAAATCCTTCGTATTGGGTAAAAACTACTTAGGAGGTTAAGGTTAGGAGCATGGTCATTGGATGACAGCATCCAACGGTGGAGATCGATCGTGGGAGGTCAAAGAGGAAAGTGGTGGTGTGAACGGTGCAAAGATTAAGTTAGGACCGTCAATCTTCACAGAGATCAATGGTTGGGAGCAATAGTAATAAGATAATATGAAGGGGTCACATTATAATTACATAGGTGAAAAAATGCGAAGAAACGGGTTTAAAACCTTAATCAGCAATGAAAAAGGAAAGGAAGAAAATTGGGGCTTCCAAAATGATTCTGGGCCGTTAGATCTTATATGGCGGAGGGCGATAGTGTAATTCTTAGATTGAATCTGAGCCGTTGATCTGCATAGATCAACGACAGGAAACACATGCAATAAAACATAATGCAAATGGGAAAAGTGGTTTCGGGAGGGAAAAACCAGCAATATCGTGCAGGAAAAGGGGAGGAAAGTGGTTTCTCCTTTTCGAATGCGATATGCGTTATCAATCGACATGTGGCATTAAAAAACTGTCCATTTCACGTGATTTCTAGAGATTAACGAACGTGCTCAAAGTTACATGAAAATGGGCGTCTACCGTCAGATCTGGGGTCTTAGATCTGACAGCTATGGAATGAGCGCAATAACAGATAGGTGAATGGGCGATAACAAGTGGGGCAGGGGGAAGGTAGTATTAACCTAGACCGTTGGATCAAAATATGAATGGCAAAGATCAAATTTGGAGGTTGAATGGAAACATAAACAACGCAGAGGAAGGGTTGATATGGGCCGTTGATCTGTAGAGATCAACGGCTGAGATTTGGCCATAGAACATTATAAAGTGGGGTGTATGAATTTAACCAAAGGTGGGAGGATGGATTTGGACCGTCCGATCTTGACACGTGGACGACCTAGACGTAATCGGTGCCTTGCAATTGGCGAGGGCAATGGACATGGGAGCGTCAAAGCGATTTACTGTGGGCCGTCGATCTGCAGATCAGATCAACGGTGGAGGATGAATCGGAAGACCGCCAATTGGAGGCGGTGAATAAAATAATACACCATGCTAATGGAATTCTCCGATGCGATATAGCGCTGGCCGTTTGATTGGTCCAAGATCAACGGCGGAGAAGGGCT
Source organism: Pinus albicaulis (assembly GCA_034641835.2). Lineage (NCBI taxonomy): Eukaryota > Viridiplantae > Streptophyta > Pinopsida > Pinales > Pinaceae > Pinus > Pinus albicaulis. Next base: position 27,649 of record JAXQQM020073922.1, on the reverse strand, counting down.
CTGACCAATGAACGGGTGGGACCCTTTATAGCATATGAAAATAAAAAATTTATGAAATACAAAGGTCTTCTGGTGTCGGGGCGGGTTATATAATGAGGCTTGGCGCCCGATTGCGGGGCCTGTGGATATATGAAGAGGTTAAAGGAACCGGGTTTATATACAAAGGGCCAATCACATCAGAGGCAAGGAGATGGTCTTTCAATCTACCCATTTGTAAAATCCCTGATGCGAGATCCTGTAGATCGTCAATCGGGCTTTTAGATCAATGGTCTCTATCATTTAATAACATGAACCGGTGGGTTTAGAATAAAACTTAGGAAAGAGGGTTTTTTATGTTTTACAAAGGAAAAATATCATCGGACAGGGTTTATATAAACATTTAAGTGCCCGATTGTGGGATCTTGTGTTTTATGAAGCGGCAATGGGATCGAGGGTTATGTGCTGTGCTGGAGCTATCGGCCCGGCTATTTGTGTAACAAAAAGTGTTGCGCTCGTCGAAAGTTCTGATGCGATAAGCACTTTTGGCCTTAGCGCTTGGTTCCAGCACCAAGGCATATGGTGGGGAAATGGTTAGTACTTAGCCCAAAGGGGCTTAAGCCTATAGTTACAAACTCATTTCTTATGAGATTTTCAAGGTTTTTTTATGGATTTGGGGGTTTCGGCAAGGTTTAAAAAGTGAGTTTTAAACCTTGTAAAAGGATTTTAATGAAGGCGAAAGGGGAATAAATGAAAAATAGAGGAATTTTGATGGGGGAAAAAGGGAATAAAATGAAGGTTATTTTGAAGTGAAAGGAAGGGGAAAATGGGAAAAAAGGGATTTTGCAGCAATTTTTTCTTCATGAAAACAACATAATTTCTGAGTTTAAAAGGGAAACAGCAGTGAAGATTAAACAAAGGGCATGATGTCTTCATGAGTCTTCAAGAGATAACATTTTTAGCAATAAAACTTGTTTCTTGAAGGCTCCAAAAATTATTTAGCCACCATTTGATATTAAAATTTTATAGGTGGCTAACAGTGGCTCCACTTGGGGATGGTGCCTTCTTGAAGGCATCAAGAACTTCAGATTTGCATTCTCTGGGGGGCTGATCAGTGCCTCATCCATTGGGCTGCAACTTTCCCTACTTGGATGATCTTCTTTTGCTCTGAAAAATGTTAGCAGCCATGAAAAACAATGGATCTTCATCAACAAGCTTTCTACCTACCCAATCCTATTGGTCTAACATTTTTTCTTCTTTAGAGTGCACTTGGATTGGAAAAATCTTTTGCAAAAATTTAATTCTTTTGCAAGCAAAAAAATAATCTTTTTCTACTTCTTATTCCTCCATGAACTCAGATTAAACAGTTGAGTTCATATACTTCTCTACCTAATCTACTAATCTATTAGGATTAAATAGTCTAATAGATTTTATTCTCTAATTTCTAAAACAGAAATTTAAAAGCATACAAGTCAGGATTGAACAATCTAACTTATTGCTGATCTATGGCATAAAAAACAAGATGCACATAGATATTATTTTATAGAAAATTAAATCAAAATGGAAGGCTTAAGATCTGAAAGTTCAAAGCACGACCTTCTCTTTTTTCAGCTCTATTTTTTACTTCTGTTTGAGTTGTTCTTTCCTTGTTCTCTGGTTCATATTTTGAGCTGATTAGAACCAGTTTTACCTCTGTTTTGACTCGGAAATTTAAACAGATAGGAGTCACTCTTCTTTTGGACACTTAGGTTCAGATTTTGAGCATGTTTGAACCTTTAATTTCTATCCTAATCTACCTAACTGATAAGCCAAGATTAAGTTGTTTGGAAAATCGAATTCACTAACCTATCAACAGTCAATTTAAAAATAATTAGTCATGATTAGGATGTATGAATAACTAGAAGTGTGGTTTTTAGGAGTGGCATTTTAGCTTGCACACTTTCAAACTTTGTTTTTCTCTTTTTTGGTATGGGGCTGTACCTATATTATTTTTACAATCTGCCCTCTTTTATTTCTTCTATTTTTTTTGTATTTTTTATTTTTCTAACTTTGAATGCAATGATGGGTGAAATATTTATAATGAGAAAAAAGATAAAAAGGCTTTTAGAACATGATAGGATCAAGAGAAGTAATGTTTAAGCATCCTACCATTGACAAGACCTCCGAACAGTTCAGCTCCATTCAACTCCTGCAAGAAAAAGGCATTGTTACCAGTAGCAGAATGGATGAGATAAGGGCCAAGCCATAAGTTTTCAAATTTCCCATGCTTTCCCTTGTCTTCTCTCCTTGAGTCCCACTTTAAAAATTTGTCCCCAACATTGAAATTGCTGGCCTTTGTTCTTTTTTCAAAAAGCTTTTTGATGCTGTCGTTCTTTTGCAATGATTTGTTATATACCTCCTCTCTGGTTTGCTGAAGGTGTATGGTATGATTTATCCTTCTGATCATTTCATTGTCTTCAGACTGAACCTCTTGAATCAACTTCATAACTGACACACCAAGGCTGGTTGGAAAAATTGCATCAATTCCATACACAAGCTGGTAGGGTGACATCCCAATAGATTTCTTCAATGTCAATCTGTCAGCCCAAAGTGCATGAACTAGCTTTGTGTGCCAAGACTTCTTGTTGTCCTCCAACAGCTTCTTGATTATGTTCACCAAACTCTTGTTTGAGGATTCTGCTAGTCCATTACCTTGAGGGTAATAGGCCGTGGAATGACCCAATGTTATCTGATACTTGTGATAGAACTCAACCATCTTCTTTGATCCAAATGCAGCTGCATTATCAGTGATGATCTTCTTAGGACAGCCAAATCTAGAGATGATATTAGTCTCCATGAATTTTATGATGCCCGAGTCATTAGCTTGCCTAGAATGGATGGCTTCTATCCACTTGGTGAAGTAGTCTGTTGCAGTGAGAATCCATCTATGTTGGGCAGAGGAGGGTGGATGGATTTATCCTATGAAGTCAAGTCCCCACTATTGAAAAGGAGCTTCAATAGTGATTGGATGCAAAGGTAAGGGTAGCAACTTCCTTTTGCCTTCAAAAATTTGGCATTTATGACAGGAAATTATCATCTTTTGTACATCAGAAAAGAGAGTGGGCCAATAGTAACCAGCCCTCAGGATTTTATTGGTTGTTGTTTTCCAGTAGAGGTGTCCTCCACATTCTCCTTCATAGAACTCGTGCTTAACCTTCTCTGCATCATACTCAGGCAAACATTTAAGAAATATACCACTTTCATTTTTCCAATAAAGACATTTATCTATAATGAAATAGTTTACAACTTTTAACTTCAAAAACCTTGCCTTTGTTTTTAATAAACCAGGAGGTGTGTTCAAATTAAAAAAAACATAAAGAATATTAGCATACCAAGAGGAATTCATAAAATGATCTTCAACAATAGGAGTTGAGAGTTCCTCTTGTTCATCTAAAGCATCAATCATATTAATATCAAGAAATTCAAAATTGGATTCAACCATTAATCTAGCTAGACCTTTACCTTTGATGAGTTTAGTGGGCTTAATCTCTAAATCATATTCAAGAATAACAGCTATCCACTTACCTCTCTTACCATCTGGGTCCTGTGTTAGGATGTCTTTCACAACTGAATTTGGGACAAAGGAAATGATGTGTGAATGCAAGATGTATAATCTGAAGTCTTTTAAAGCCTTAACCAAAGCAAAGGCTTGCTTTTACATAATGTTATACTTCAAAAGAGAATCTATCAATGCCTTGCTAAAGAATGCAATAGGCTGCTCTTGTCTTTGTGGATTTTTCTATAAAAGGACAACAGCTATTGTATTTTATGATGCGAATGAAAAAATCTAAAAATCTTTTGAAAAATCAGGACTTATTAAAAACGGTGTTTTGGTTAACGCTTGTTTCACCAGCTCAAAGGACTTCTTTGCTTCCAAGGTACACTTAACCCCTTGATCCTTTTTCAACATGTTTGTAGTGTTCCTACGGAGCTTAGCCAAGTTGGGTATGAACCTTCTCAAGAAATTAATCTTTCCAATGAAAGATTGTAGTTCCTTGATGTTTCGAGGATGAGATATTTTCAATATGGCCTCAATCCTCTTTGGGTCTATCTTAATACCCTCTTCCGAAATAATGTGGCCAAGAAGTTTACCTTCTTAGAGCCCAAACAATGTTTTCTTGGGGTTTAAAGATATCCCAAACTTTCTGCATCTCTCGAATACTTTTTTCAAATGTTCTAAGTGCTCTTCTTCTGTCTTTGAAAAAACAATCACATCATCCAGGTAAATAATGATGAAGTAGCCTAATTCTTTCGAGAATGCTATGTCCATGGCTCTCTGAAATGTTGCACCAGCGTTCATTAGACCAAAGGGAATTTTCAAATATAGGAAAGTGCCCCAAGGTGTAGTAAAGGTTGTCTTTAATTGATCATCAGGGTGAACTAAAATCTGATTATACCTTGAGTAGCCATCAAGCAAAGAAATTCTTTTGGAACCAACTACCCTTTGTAAAATATGGTCCATCTTGGGTAAAGGGTAGTTTTCCTTCAACGAAGCTTTGTTTAAGTTTCTAAAGTCTATACAAAGCCTAATCTCTCCTGTTTTCTTCCTAACTGACACTAGATTAGACACCCACTCAGAATATCTAATAGGGACAATAATACTAGCTTCATACATTTTCTTGATTTCCTTCTCAACCAAAGGTAACTGAACAGGGTTTATTCTGTGCAACTTCTATTTAAATGGCTTTTGGTTCTCCTTTAGAGGGATTTTTTGTTGAATTATTTCAGTTTCATAGGATTTCAGATCCTCATAACTCCATGCAAAAACATCAGAAAATTATTTAAACAACTCTATGTATTTGAGTTTAATGTGAGCTAGTAAAGTCTTAGACAGTTGGATCATCATTGGTTTATGTTCACTTCCTATATTACACTCTTCAACTTCAGTCTCTGCAGGCTCCATTTTTGGCTTCTTGGCCACATCGTTGAAATCAAACAACTCTTCTAAAGGGGCCAGACCCTTTGGAAAACTCTGATATTTAGACTGCAGGGTTTCTAAATCCTCTCTTTCTAACTCTGCAAAGATTTTTGTTGTGTTATCAAATTCTCTAGACAAAAGATTCACATTAGCAAGCTCAGGAGACTTTTCTTCTTCATCAAGAAAATTTTCTTCACTAGGGCAGTCTGATTCATAGTCTGAATCCGAAATGGGTAGTTCAAATTCATTTCTGAACTGCATTAAGTCTTCTATTTGTTTGTCTCCATCAAATACTTGCCAATAATTTCATTATTAGGAACAACTGGTCTGAATTTAATTTGAGTTGTACATTCTTTGGTTTCATATGGTGTTAAACATGTTCTAGCAGCAAAGGTCAAACTGTGGGCCATGTTATTTTTTCTTCTTGGGTCAAAAATGAATTGGGATTCCTCAAAAGTTTTTAATAAATCCACAACATCATTTCGATAGGCCCTAAGTCTGGGGTGATTTGAATTGGATTCCCCGTTGACCTACCTAATAATTAATTTTGAATCCCCATGTACTTTAATTCTTTTAGCTCCTATTTTTTTCAAGAAATGTAAGCCTAAAAGCATGGATTCATATTCCGCTATGTTATTCAAACACTGTAAGTTTAATCTATAGGAAAGTCTTTCTGTGTGTTTTTTCTCAGTGCTGCGTATCCAGACCCCTGCACCAACATTACTCCTAGTGCAAGACCCGTCGAAGTTCACATTCCACAAAGGATTAGTCTCAAGTTTATTATTTTGACTATTATCCTCTACAACTAAAGTGCTTTCAGATTCCTCTTGAGTATCGGCACTTAGTTGAATTTGTTTTAACACCTCAGGTTTTTCACTGCGTTGAGGGTTGTTTTCTTGACTGTCAAGGTTTAAAAGCAAAGGATGCATGACTTGTAGCTCAAGACCCGTGTTTGTTTGCTGTAATCTACAGGTTCAACAAACTATTTTAACAGTTCTATGTGGTCTTCATTCTCCTCTCTATCTACCATTAGCTCTGTTAAAGTTACTTTTTCATCCAATATTTCATCGTTAAAAAGGATAAATGAATCAAGGCCTATGTTTACAGAATAAAGGGGAGAGTTTTGTGGTCTGTCTTGGCTAGTAACCATGTACTGCATATGAGACTCCCTGTAAAGTCTTCTTGTCTGATTGAAAACAGGGATGGTCGCATAGGTCATGTCCATCTGCATAGTTCCTTGTAACTTAGCCCCCCAAGATCGTGATAACAACATTCCATACTTTGGGGGTACATCAGCCACAACAATATCCATGACTATGAATTTGGCTGGAATCTGTGATAAGTTAACGCAGAGGTCTTTGATTAATCCTAAACATTTTACTCTTCTTGAGTGAAAGGAGTAAAGGTATTTATAAGGTCTGGTGATTTCTACACCCAGGCTCTCCATTACAGCTTTGGGCATTAAATTGTGAGAGGCCCCTAAATCATGCATAGCGTTATGCAAAATCTTGTCAAGAACATTTAAACTTACATAGAAAGGAAGAACAGGTCCCTCTTGATATCTACCTTCAATTTTAGGACCAAAAATGAGCTCTGGTTGGTCATCGTTAATATTGACGGTATCATTATTCTCTTCTATGTTAAAAGCCTTCAAAATTTGGGTCCTATATACATTTTTGGTAGCTAACTCAGTAAGGGGAACAAAGATTTTAATTCTTGAAATTTCCTGCTCCAAACTGAAAGGGATCTGATTCTTTGAAGTGCTTGTCTCAGCCTTATTAATTGCCACTCTGTCAGCAAAATATGTTTGTTGATTTGTTCTATTTACATTTGACAAAAAAAAATTAACAAGAGTATTAGCTGAGGTGCTAACACTACTAAGGTTTGCACTCTGTTTTGCATTGCTTTGAGTGCCTTTCTCTTTACCTTTATCAGAACTTACAGCCACTATTTTTTCTTTCTATTTTACAATTTTGGGTTTATTTACAGTGTTGTTTTGTGAAGATTTTTCAGAGGTTTTTGTTTTGGGAGTTTCTTGATTAGTTTTACTTCGAAGGTCATACTCTTTTTGAGACTCTATGATGACATTCTCCATGTCTTGATAATAGCTTTCATCCTTATCTCTTTTGTCATCATAAGGTGTGTATATACCTTGTTTTCTATCATAATGAACTTCAAATTCATCATTATCTACTCCCAACATATTAATATCATCATCCTCTTTTTGCTCTACTATGTCTTCAACCTCACATAATTTTGATGAAAGGGAGGAGTGATCTGCTGATCATCCTCCCTTGGTCTATTTTGAGGCTGATTTCTCCTAAAATTCTGATTTTGGTTTTGATTTCTATTTTGACGAACAATTTGGTTTTGACTTGCTTGTGCTCTCTCAAGAATTCTCATTTTCTTCATCATCTACTCCATCATTCTTTCCATCTTTAAACTGGATGTGGAAGGGGTGGATTCCTCTCTAAAAGACACTCTCTTCTCATTTTTCATTCTTGCTCTTTTCTCCATCAAGTTTACTTCCACAGCAAGAGCCCCTTTTTGCATATCTTCGAGGGTTAAAGGATCTCTCTCTCTCAGCTGATAGGCCATCTCAGGATAAAATCCTTCAGGAAAATTATTTAAATCTGAGCCTTGTGGAGGTTTTAAGTCTGGGGGAAGGGCATTGTACACACTATTAAATCTAGTGCAGTAAGCTTGTACACTTTCCCCAGTTTTTCTGTTGAGATTTTTATAATCAGAAAGTATTTAAAGAGGTTTTTTCCTTAATTCCCATTTGTTTAAGAATGTATGATGGAAGGCTTGGAGATCATTGATACTATGAGGGGCTAAGCCTTTAAACCATTTTCTTACTTCTCCCCCTAAACTCTGAGCAAATAATCTAAGTGTTAGGGTCCCGTGATTTGGCTGATTGGCAAGCCAAATGACAGTGTAACATCAAATCAAGCTTTGGAGCCCAAGGACCTAGCCTTCCTGGACTCAGAGAGGGCTCTCTCTATATGTGTAAGGGATATCTATGTTTTTGCTTATTATGTTATGATTTTAGGCTAGTTATGGAGTATGTTTTTTGGTTTTGGTTTTTTAAGTTGTGAGGGATGAAACTGATCAAAGATATGAAATAGGTAACAAGATGTTAGATTAACTAGGCTATGGGGTCAAAAGGTCAAGAAAGCTATTAGATGACGATACAAGGCTGTTGAAGGGCCGATTTGATTCAAGGTAGAAAGGATCTTTGGGCAAAATGGAGTAAATGGACATCAATTTTGTGAACGACAAAGGATTTCAAGCATAAATAGTTTAATAGCAAACATAAACATGGTAGGGCAAACCATTAATCATGCAAAATGTAACTATAAGCTAATCAATACATAGAAATAAACATTCAAGCCATGCATAGAAGTATAAGACCCTCTAACTTTGGGAAATGGCTTTCAGACTTTGGGGAAAACACTTAAGGAAGACAAACAACTCAAAACACTATGCCGGAACGCCTAAACACAGTACTTCAAGTTATTGGGCACTTTGAACAACAAGATTTGCATAGTTTTAGGCAAAGGGCTAGATCGAAACTAGGCCTCCTTGGTTCAACAAGATGATAATCTAATTAGTCAAAGAGAAATTTCATGGATGGAACTATAGCTAGCCATAGGTAAGCAGGGCGTACCGTAAGTCATACTTAGCATCTATAGAACTATGAATGAAACAAGCAACAATATCCTCAAGTTTAAAGAGCAGTTAAGAATTCTTTAAAGCAACTAAGGAAGAGGAAAACATGAAAGCTATGAAGAAACAGGAAATTTGAGGTGCCTCCAAGGGCATATCTCAAATTTGTTCTCTACCGATCTATAGCAAGCAAGAAACATGTATTCATGAATGAAAACTAGAAGACAACAACAAAGTAAGAGACACTATACCATTCTACCAAGTCATGGAATCCATCAACAATCCTTCATCATTCATCCAAGAACATCCAAGAGGCAATCCAAAAGTATAACACAAGTATTTTCTTCCAAAGCTCATATGACCATATATTGCTTCTCTTCTCAAGTTCAGCCTTGTTTTACAATGAAAGCCTTTGGAATATATAGGCTCAAGTGAGGAAAACCTCATGGTTCAACTTGCATCCTCATTGGCCTAATCAAAATATCTAAACTTGTCCTTGAGGCTTTGCAAAGCCCAAGGCACAAAATATCCCATAAAATATCTAAAAAAATGCTAAAAAAGGGAATTAAATTGACTTTGCATCATTTTCCATGTGCAAAAATAGCTAAACGCACATTTGAAAAAACAGATTTTAGAGGTTCAAAAATTACAAAAATACTTCAAATTTTCATCAGCAAAAGGTCCCCTAACTTGCTGGAAACATTTGGCAGCCTTCCCGATGTCGAAACGAGGCTCATGATAGCTCGTTGGAAATCTCTGAGTGTCTAATTTCCGGTGCAACTGAAATTCCCCCAATATGATGCCTAGAAGTCCTCCAAATCTACACTTGTGTGTAAAAAGCCAGAAAATTACAGTCTGCTGATAGACCGGGCAGAGTGTGCAAAAAGAGAGGCTTTTTCGCTGTTTTGAGGGGGAAAATGACCTCCAAATGTTCTGAAAATCGCTAAGGGAATGCTCATGAAATTATGGCATCCAATGATACAATTCTCCTTCCTTGATGAATCCTCAAAATGAAATGGCGAATTTATGAGTTTTTGATCAAAAACTCAAAAATGCCAAAAAACCAAAAGTTGTCAAAATGGGCCCAAAATTGGTGTGCATGACCCTCAAGGGTCCTTAGCAACATGTTCCGAAGCTGAAGCCAAAATATCAAGTGCTGATGTGCCTTTCTTCTCTTTCTGTGCCGGGCGCTTCCCCTTTGCTTCCTTCAGTTTCTCTTGGGTGGCCTTTAGCTTGCGTCGGGCAAACTGATTTAGCTTTTGATAGTGTTGTGTCATCTTCCTTTGCAGCTCCAGGTCTCTGTTTGCCTTCTCAAGCTTCATCTCCAAATGTTTATTGGCTCTTTCTAGCCATGCCTCCTTATTGCTTTCAATTTCTTGCTCAAGTAGTGCAGTGAGGGGAGTGGATTGAAGATGGGCTTGTTCTTCTTCCTTTTGCTTTTCCAGGGCTCTTTTAAGCCCTATGGTTCTAGGCCTCTTCTGCCTAGGCTGGTCTTCTTCTTCACCCTCATCAAAATCACCTACAAGCTCCTCTATTCTTGCTTGTGCTTTAGCAGCCTCATTCTTGTATTTAATTGCCCGTGTTTCATAAACTTCCATATGGACACTCATTTGTCTATTTTGGATCTCCAAGAAATGATTGAAGTTCTTTGCCTAATGAAGGTCCTTCTCCAATGCTTCAATTTGGCCCTCTCGATGGATTAGAAGGTTTTCCAGAATGCGGGCTTCATTATCGCTGTCATCACTTTGGATTGGGATGATAGCCAATGCACCTCCATGTTCTTGACTTTCTCCTATCTTGCCTCTCCCTTTGCCCTTGAAGGCTAATCTTGCACTCTTCCTTCTTGGCATGCTAGAGAGAGGTTTCTTGGGTGATTTTCTTTTGCTCTGGATAGATCTTTTTAATTTTGGAGTAACCACCTTGAGCATTTGTTTCTTTGCTGTCTTGGGCTTAGTCTTCTCGGGAGAGGAAAGCATGATTGCTTTGCCCTTGTCACTTTGTTTGTCACCTTTCGGAAAAAGCTTTTCCTCTTGAAGCTGTTGTGCAACTTGAAGAGGCTGTAATGTATCATGAGAGGACTGCTGTATGTTATATGGAGGCTGCTGCTGCTCACCTTCATCATGCTGCTCAAACTTCTGTCCCTATTCATCACTATCAAGCTGTTGTTCTACCTCAATCCCTTGTTCAATTTGTGTTTCAACCTGCTGCCCCTGACCATCAAAATCGTCGTTGTCCTTCATCTTTTTTCACCGTTCATGCCTCTGCCCTCCTTTTTCTACCTGTTCATGCCCCTCCTCTTCTTGCTGTCCTGATTGTTCTGTGGTGATCCTGAGCCTTCTAGGAGTAGGCCTGCTGGATAAAGGTAAAGGGCGATGAATAGGCGGGGTGGGAGATATATGGATCGGAGGAACAGTGGAGAAATCCGGGTGACTGATAAAAACATCCCAAGAAACCCCTTTCTTCTCCAGCTGATGAAGAATGATGATTTTGATCAGAGAATGATGGAAGAGAGAAGCTATTTGCTGAGATGGAGGCTTCTTCTAGACTAAGGATGCCATTTTCTCGATGCTCTTGCACAAAAAGTAAGGGAGATTGAGCTGCCTAGTTCTAGTGAAATGCATCAATAGTCGGACATGGTAGGCATAAACTCGGGTAAATCTCCCTTCACAAGTAAAATACTTCATTATGATCTTCATAAGAGGAGCATAGCTAGCAAGAAGATGAGAGAAAGGAAAAATAGCAGTGCATGTTTCTCTGTGCTCGGGCTTGATGAAAGGCTTGTAGTCATCCAAGTCTAGATAGGCCTGCTTGAACCATTTCTCGCCAAGATATGGGATTTTGGTGGCTTTAGATAATGACCTCGGGGAAAACTTGAAATCAAGGCCTGCTACTTGGAAATGTTTGCTTTGGAACCTCAAGGCGCATAGGTGTGTCAAGGGCGAGAAACTTTTGACCTCTTGTACTCTCTGGCAGAAATCCAAACAACCTACCTCATGAAAATTGAAGAGGATGGATGGATGTGCATTGACCTCCTCAGTAGAAATTGGCTCATATCTCTTGTGTAAACCGCTTCTGCTGTCTTTCCTGGGCGGCATTTTGGGCTAAATATGTTCTTGAAGCACCAAACTGCCTCACTGTCTTTAAAATGCCTTCTTTAAGCTAAACTATGTCAACCCACTGTTTTGATAAGGAAACAATGTCTTTGGATGTTTGTGCCCAATATCTCTCTCAATACAAAACCTCTGCTCCTTTAAAATGTAGCTTTTTCAACCTTTGATATGTATTTCAGCCATCAAAGAAGAAAAAACACAGTGAGATGAAGATAGGCTGTCAATTGAATTTGCTGTGTATAGTGACAAAGTCACCCTGCTTTGTGATGTTTGGAGGTCAACAACCTATTTTTATATCTTTGACCAAGGTAAACTTTTCAACTTCACAATCCTGCCCTTGTCTAGTATGCCAATCAATCAACAAAGCTTACACCATATAGACAGTCAACTTTAGTGCAGAGACAGTCAATTTCACTGTTTATAGAACAAATGTGACAGATCTTTAAAATGCTTCAAAAAATTTCAACAAAGGCTGTAGGAGTTTTATCTTTCAAATAATCAAAGCTCCCTTTCAATATAAAACCCTGTCTCTCTAGAAAATCGCCTTTTCAACCATCTGAATATCAACTTATCAAATGAGCTTGAAGAACAAAAAGACAGTCAAGTAGTATACACAGTGAACAACTATATTTTCTGTGGCTGGTAAGGGTAACCTGCCCTTTGATGCTTTGGAAGATATAAGATACCCTTGTCCTTTGAAGAGGCAAGGTGAAAACACAGTTTTGAGTTTCAAGACCTCTTTCCTTGTAAGAACTTCATCAGCATATCCAATACTCCAGCACAGTTTTAAACAATGGATATCCACACAGCAAAACATTGTTTTACATATATGGTGATGTAGCAGTTTAAATGTGGAGAAGCTCCCTTTGATCAAAATACTGACCCCTCATATGCAGTCTACCAATATGAAATGATATATAAACTTAGTCAATCAAGAGGCAAAACATAGTCCAAGGTTACTTGTGTTTAAAGGACAGAGTTTATTGCATTTAATTAATCATCAACTTTACTCTAATAAACACATTGTTTTCTTCATACTATACTGCATCTTTGCACTTAAAAATGATCTATACACCTCTTAACTATTTATGGCAAACTTTTTTTACAGTTTCAAACAATGCATCTGCTTGATAGTTTCACACTTGTTTCATCGGTCAATAGGAAAACATCACTTCGTTTTCACACCACAGCTTGAAACCATGGTATTCTAACCCTTCATATCACTTATCAGTTTTTTGAAAAACCAAGAGGGCATATGGAAATACCTTTAAAACACGATGAAAATCTTCTTGAGGAGTTTGAGCTAGCTTCACAGATGGTTCGATAGTGTGTTGAGGGTTAATTATATGCGCGACGCGCTTGACAGTCAGAGTGCCACGCAGGATTGGGTTGTCGGGTCGATGTCGGGCGCCCGTGACCCGCGGCTACAGAAGCGCCGCGTGCGGCTACAGGAGTGTCGCGCGCCTTTGTTGCGCAGTATTAAAACTTCGCCCAGGAGCGCTGCGCGCTTCTACAGAAGTTCCGCGCGGGAAAAAACTATCAAAAACGTTGAAAACTGGTCTGAAACTTCGTTTTACTGCTTGGAGATTACAAAGGGATGTCTGAATTTGCTTGGAGAAATCAAAAATGAGTTTGCCACTTCGATTTATTCTTTTGAAAAGGCGAAAACCCCAACGGCCACTTTTTCAATTGAAATGCAAAATGAAATCAAACCTCTTGGTTAGTCCTTGTAAGGGCTTTCAAATTTTTTGATTTTTTCAATAATGCCTTTGGTGTACCTTTGAAACTTGGAACAATTTTGACTGCGTTTGAGAGGGGCCCACCCTTTTCGAAATGATGTTGGCAGCGGGGTTTTCATGCTTTCAAACCATCGATGCATATAGTTTTTAGAGGTGATTCCTGCCAATTTTGTACCTTTAGTGACAATTTAACACAGAAGCTCCAACTTTGAAAAATACCCTAATGAACTGTGGATCGTCCTTTATCACTTTTTTTAACAATGTTGGTGATATTCATTATGTAAAACCCACTCTAAATCTGTTTAAAAAAAACACTGAAAACTACTTTGTCATTTGAAAGGAGATGGCTTATATTTTCAAGTTGGTTGACAATTTCTGCCTCTAGGTGCCTCATCAATTTTTTTCCAGCTGTAGGTGCTAAAAAATTTGCTGCATTTATTCAGACTTTGCCATTTTCTATTGATCAAGGAGGGCGCTGCTTCCAACACACTTTCTCTGCTCAAAACATACCAATATGGTGTCTCTTGACCTTTAACTAATGAAGACCTATATTTGTCTCAAGATTTCCAAAAACTGACAGTATGTCAAAGCAACCGTTTTGCATATTATGAACAATAGTTTCAATTGTAATGCCTCTTGAGGAGATAAGCTAGATTTTCCGTGTCAGCTGTTATAAGCATATTTGAAAAGCACCTGTTTATATCTTTGTGTTGAGGAGACAAATATATGAGGTGTGAAATGGCAGCTAGAATTACTCACAGACACTAAGGCTTTTATTACTCTTTTTCCTCCTAAGGGAGCTCTGAAATCACGAACCCTGCTGCATCTGAAGAATGTAATTGTCTTTGAGGTGGATTGTGGATTGCAATGCCGGAACTTGCACTGGCTCTTTTTAAATGTTATCAAGATGGCTTATGTCTGGGGGCTGTATACTACTTGCCTGATTTTTCTCTATGTTTGTCTAGAAACCATAGACTATATTCCTCAACCCAACAGAAACATAAGAGTACACAGAGATCATTTTTATTGAAGTGTCTTCTTGCTCAGCACTAACTTGAGGCATTCATACTAGCACCCCTGCAGAGATGTTTTGTTACAATATCTTTGATCAATGGAGTCTCTTCTTGTTGCGCCATGATGATGATACCTGAAACTTCAATTGATCCTGTTTCTTTGGACATAAGACCTAAAAACTTTGCTTTCTCTTGATTTGAACATTTCTGATCTTAGCCCTGTTTTTGATCATCACTTTCCCTTAGAAACCTGTAGTTACCTCTTCACTGTTTAAAAACAAACCTGTCTTACAGTCAGTTTGCAATTTTTCAAGTCAAAATTGGCCATCGCCCTCTACTTGTAGATGAAGGAGGCGCCTTAACCTTCTGCTTATAGATGAAGGAGGTTCTTGGCCATGACAAATTTCAAGTCTGTTTGACAGTGTTGTCTTTCTTCTACTGTGTTTTCATGTTGAATGAAGCTGCAAGAGTTTGATGAATAACTCTTTTCCCTGCAGATGTATCTCAGGCTCATGTTCACATTGAGAAGCAGCTGTTCTTCTAATGTGGAGTCAAGAATTTTCTACTGAGATGATGACATGTTTACTGTGCTTGTAGAATCCATAAACAGTATAAAACACCTAAAATCAGCATGAGATTTATGGTCTATGCATTTCTGAGACTTAGGGGCGTGTAAGTGGCGCGACTTAGAGTTGCAACAAACTTCATTAGCAGAGTGGGAGGTCTGTTATGATTGGTCTGTAGCAGATGGAGGTTTTTTGGCCTTTTGATGGTTGCCAAGGGTAAAATGCCTTAAAGCGCCACTTCCTAACTTAGGGGAGGTTTTTTGAACAGACTCAGATTTTCCTTTTAGAGCTGACAGGCAGACTTAGTATGGCTGAGGTTAGGTAGGATTTGATAATGGGATTTCAAGTTGTCATGGGCAAACTGAAAAGTAAGGAGAGCAAAAAAGTTTTATGGGTGTTTTCCCAGCTGGCAAATTTGACAAATTTTATGATCAGATGTTGGAAAAATAGCCTGTTGAACTAGTCATCAACAACAGGTAACAAATACTGATGACTAACAGTGGCTCCATTTGGGGAGGGTAGCTCCTTTTCAGGAGGTTACCAGAATTTCAGATCTGTGGCTTATGAAGACCAATGCCTTACCCATTGGCGCAAATTTTCACTTTTCTTTGATGCTACTTCTGAAAGAGACAACATAATTAGCATCAATGATATTTCTACCTACCCCACTATCTTTCCTAACATTTTTTCTTCCTTTTTTGGCGCATTTGAACTAGCAGCCTTTTGACAATGCATATTTTTCTTTTTGCAAAATGAACCTATCTAACTCTACACTTATATCTGCCGAGAGTTCAGATTAAACTGATGAACTCCTTCATTACTCTACCTAAACTAGATCAACTGTCAAGATTAAACTGTTTGACAGGATTTTGTTCTCTAATCTAAAAAATGAAATTAAAAATGATCAAACCAGGGTTAAACTGTCTGATTTGTCATGTATTTGCGGCATGATAGGAAAAACTGCACACAAAAATTATTTTTCTAAAAGGAAAACTAGAAAAGCGGGGCTAAGATGTACAATGTATTTTTCATCCCTCGCTTCTTTCTTTGGTTCTGTTTTAGGCATGTGGAACCAGAATCTCTCCCTAATCTATTCTCTATGATAAGTCAATCTTACACAATGTTGACCATATTTTTCACTCACTAACTTATCAGCAAATAAATTTAAACATGCTCAGCTATGATTAGGCTAGATAGCTGAACAAGACACTGAAGTGCTAGTAGCGGCATTTGGACTTGCGCGCTTTCTGAAAGACTATTTTTTGGAACATGGGGCTTTTGTTCTATCTTCACTCGCCCTCTTTTCTATTTTTTAATGTTTTTTACTTTTCTGTTTATCTATTTTTCAAACAGTGGTATATACAATGAATGAAAGTGTTTCAAACTCAGAAATCTTGGAAATGACGAAATTTAAGCATCTTATCCTCGTAAGGATCTCCTCTCACCCTTGGCCCACTCAACTCCTGAAAAGAGAAATTTGGAAAGTTTTCTCTCTCTAACATGACATAGGGATTCATGCAAGAATCCCTGAACAGACCGGTATCCTCCCACTGTACCTCTTTGAATATCTGATTTCCACTCCTTTCCTTACTGTACATTTTCCTTAAGTAATGCATGTACTCTTGGTCATTCTTGAAATAGATAATGACATCATCAAGGTATGCAAAAATGCAGAAATTTAAAACTGGGAACATGGCCTTCATGAACAGGTTTCTGATATTGGGTGGTTTTGCAATTTTGATTTTGAAATAAGATCTACCTCCCGCAAACTGGAAAAAATCTTTAAGCTGTCTACTTTGCAAGGGAATCTTTTGACCATGACCTGAAACATCATCTTGCGAAAACACATGATTAAAAGCACTTTTAATTGGTATATCATGGTCTTGGGTAGAAAAAACAAAATTTCTGTTATAGGGATATGCAGTAGTGTTTCTAAAATCAAAACAGACCCTATGATCAGCTGTTTTATCCCTAATTATTACAGTTTGGTTCAGATTGTTATGTTTCCTCTTGTCAAAGTTATTCTTTGAGGGAAAGGTAGTGGCACAATATTTTCCCTTGTTTTCCCTGTATGAATTGGTATTCTGCATGAGATTTCTGATTCTAGCATTTCTAAGTTTTTCATGAAAAGACAGAATATGAGCCAATTTTAGTAACTCAGGTATGCTTGGACTGCAGCTATCATCCTTGCTCATAAGAAGTTTATCAGGCATTTTTTCTAGATTTTGGGCTGCTAAGGCTACAGTCAAAGCTTCATTTGCAGTAGAAGAGTTATGTTGTGGTAAATCTTTGAGGTATGGTAGAAAAATTAAACTTCCCTGCTCCTGAGTTCCAAACAGATTTGTGATATGTAGGTCTTCTAAAGCCTTCACCCTAAAGAAGTTTCCGAAGGTTACTGCTGATGTTTGACCGAGGTTCGAGCAATTCGCTTGATAGTACATAAGGGTTTGCGCTTCTTGCTCTATTCCTATTTCAGAAGGAGCATACTTACTTCCCTCAAGGCATAGCTATTTATGATCATGGTAGTTTTGAGTATCTAGTTCATCATAGAGAACTAGGGGTAGCTGATGTGGTGAGTCTGAGTTTGTTTCAGTTTCTTTTGACTTTTCCTCCATGTCTTCATCAATATGCAGAATAAAAGAGTTCAAGTCGGAATGTAAGGAATACATTGGAATGTTGTCTGGCCTCTCTTGGCTACTAATCATGTATTTCATGTGTGACTCTCGGTAGAGTATTCTTGTTTGGTCAAACACAGGAATGGTGGCGTATGACATGTCTAGTTGAATATTCCCTTGGAGTTTGGCTCCCCAAGATCTGGATAGAAGCATCCCGTACTTGGGAGGGATGTCTGCCACTACTATGTCCATGATTAGATGTTTCACAGGTATTTGGGCCAGACTAAAACAAAAGTCTTTGATCAAACCCAAGCATTTGACTCTACTCGAATCAAATGAATACAAGTCTTTGTATGGTCTTGCGATTTCCAGGCCTAGTCTTTCCATTACTACCTTTGGCATAAGATTATGCGAGGCGCCGGAGTCTAGCATGGCATTGTGGAGGATTTGGTCGTGGATGTTTAGGCTAATGTAAAATGGAAGAGTAGTTCCCTCTTGGAATTTTCCCTCTATTTTCGGACCAAACAACACTTCAGGAGTGTCATCAGCTAGATTAACAGTGTTCGCATCATTCCCTAGATTTAGGACCTTTAACACTTGGGATTTATAAGATCTTTGGGCGATGAGTTCGGTAAGAGGCATGGTGATCTTGATCTTGGCGATTTCGCCCTCAAAGCTAAAAGGCAGCTGAAGTTTGGACATGTTTGTTTCAGCTTTTTCGGCCACAACCTTCTCTATGTTCTGAGTTTGTTGGCTTTGTTTCGTGATTTTGTTTGCCATAGTTGTAGGAACTTTGTGAAGTACTGTGAATTATCAGTGGGAATAGTTTAGTGTACTTTTGGTACACTACTTAGTCATTCTTCTAAATAGATTTGTTCTTCTTTACCTTAAAGTGGGGTTTAACGAGTATACGGGTTACCTTTCTTGGAACTATCTTGATTTCTTTTGCTTCTAAGGTCATGCGGTGAGCTTCTATTATGGCATTCGGGAAATCTATGGCAAGTGTATAGCATGTTCTACGTGTATATGATTCATGATTTCTTTGATGGTTTTGGGCACCCATTCCTACAGACTTGGACAAATTCACTTAAAAACAGTGTAAAAATCCCCATACGTGACTATGCCCGTACTTTTCCGCGTGTATACGCGAGTCCAGCTGCACTTTTCCGCGTATGCCATTAAAATTATGAAAAAATATATAAAAATTCCCTATTTTCGGGCTGGGTTGATGGTTACTCAGGTAGTTCAACCACCCCAGCACGTGGCCAACTGTTTCCAACTGTTGAAACTACTTGGAGGGAGTATAAAAAACCCTCATGTGTATGGCCTAAGGGAGAGAGAGAATTATTGATATTATACTCTGTTGGTATTCCCTATCCAAGTCTGATTCCCCGTCTCCTGCACTTTCCCAGTTCATTACAGGAAACCCTTGTTTCCTTGAGATGCTCATCTCCCTATATGTCATCTCGTATGCACTAGTTTGGAAGGAGTCTTAGCGAGGCAAGGGCGGGACGGATCCGGACGACGGTCTGCTCGAAGATCGTGGAAGGATTCAGGTGATCTCTCCACTCATTACTTTTGTACATGCTATTTATAATACAGAAGTACCATCTTGTTCCCGAAATATACGTGTTAGTGTTTGCTTACATATATGAGAAAATTGTTATTTAAGCATTCATTATGATTTATCTGATGTTTTATATGAATTTCACTAACATTTAGAGTAGATATATGCTGTACAACCAGTTCTTCGTGCTTGTTTCTTCTTGTCTTTCAGGTTAAGAAGGAAGGACGGTTGTTGGGGGTTTGAACCCTACGGGATATGCTTCAACCGTAGGACCTACGGGTAACTTCCTCATTCTACTCTATTTAGTTTTTATGAACATGCATGGTTGTGTGAGTCCTTCTTAAGTAGCATGCCCCTGCTCTGTGGAGGTTGTAACCCAACGAACCTCTAGGGTGATTTTCCCCAAAACAGAACTGGCGACTCCGCTGGGGATCACATTCTTGTGACTCCCCTGTTGGGTGGTTTCAGCTGTTTGGTAGGTTGCCGACAGTTTTAACTTTCATTTGCAGTCCAGTTTACTTTGTTTCAGTCAGTCTGAAGTCCTGGTTTCTTTTCCAGGCTTGTCCTTTTTGTTTTTTTCATTATTTACCTTTGTATACGCGCTTTTTTCTGCACACAGTCGCGTATACACGCAAGTTTGTCTAAAGGGACCCGCGTATACGCGAGTTTCCCTTAGCACAGACGCGTATGCACGCTGGTTGCATAACTGTGAAGTAGCGTATACCTAGGCAGATTTTGAATTTTTGGGTTTCTTGACTTTTTGGTCCTTTCTGGCTGTGGAGACCTGTTCCTACAGTGTCTCTGTACTCTCTGGATTGTGAAGGAAGTGGTTTCTGGTCTTTTCTCTCTTTCGTTTGATTGAAAACTAGTCTTTTTGGCAAAGTGTTGCTTCTGGTGCTGGCACTCCTGGTTTGAGTACCAAGATAGCTTTCTGAGCATTCTTGGCTGTTCTGCTTTATCAGAACAGTGAGATCCTTCTCAGTTACTCTTTCCTGTCTTTGTGTTTTGCTTGGCACTACGATTTTTGCTCGTTTCTTGATTGGTTTTCTTGAGTTTCAGTAGGCTAGGTCTTGTTGCAACTTTTGAAGAGTTTTTATTGCTTCTTCGAAGTTTTTGTTTGCGACAAGTTTATACTATTATTCTAGGCTGATTGGCTGAGTTTTCTTGTCTTCTTTTGCTCTCATTGATCTTGCTACTAGTTAGCTTTATAAGGTTTGGAGCATTGTTGAAGTTTGTGCTTGAAATTCAGTCTTGTTTGGTTTGGATTTTGATAGTTTTGCTTGGTCTTTTCGAGCTCTTTCTCTATAAAACTAAAAATCTCAAAAAACATTTGTTTTGCTTTTTGTTTTTGCATTTCAAAGGCTTAAAAAACATTTTCTCTTGTTATTTGCTTTTGTTGTTGCATTTTCATTTTCGTTTTGCCATATCTTTTGAAGCTTTTGTGAGGTTTCTTGCTTTCAGTTTTTGGCTTGATAATTGGAAGGGAGTTGTTATTCATTTCTTCTTCTTGTTTTTAAGCATCTTTGGTGTCTTCATATTAAGAGTTCTTGTTTTCGAGAGCTAGCTTTCTGGACTACCAAGAAGAGTTAAAACTGAAGGACTTTTTGGGAAATGTCACTCTGCTTTAGGAGATTTGCATCTTAGGATTTGCATGCTTGTAGTGATTTGCATTAGGTGCATTTAAACATTTAGTCAATTTCATAGTTTTTGTGAGTGTGAGTTTGCTATTTGAAAAGAAAAAATACAATTTTTAATCTCGTAGAACCCGTGTAGAGATTGCTTTTCATCAAAAGACAATAACTGCATCTGCATGTAGTTAAGTTTTTATTAATTTCTTTCTGCATCAAAAACATCATAAGTTTCATCTCCATATCCTTGTGACTTAACATAACAGCCCATTAAAATAAGCGATATAATTTAAAATCAACTAGCAAGTTTTCTAAGTGTCATACACCAACTAGCTAGGTTATAGGGCCTTGGATTAGGTGAGTGGAGAGTTAACTCTCCAAGGCCGCTCAAACAAAACATAGAAGTTGATTAATTGAGCGAAATCCAACTCCATTAGGTGGACCGGGAAAGCTCTCCTCCAGAGAGTCAAGCGCGAGGGGAAGTGAAGGCTGAGAAGAGGGATACCCCCTCTCTGATTAGCTGAATCTGACCTCAAGACCGTTCCGCCCGGCTTCTGACACGGATTGGTGCCCATAGTTTCCACTCCTAGGTTCCACACAGGTGACTGCGGGGGGGAATACCCGTGGTACCTGAGGCAGACGTCGCATCACTTTCAGCAGTACTTCTGGGGGGTGCCCTTGCGAAGCTTGGGTGTTTGAGCCGGCAAAGGCTGTCGTTAGGAGGTCGGCGTAACTGTTTCTGATACCTTCGCTAGTTGTTCTGGGCCCTAATCATCCCAGACTGCTTTCGGGAGGTCCTATATTTTGCTTTCCTGTATTTTGGTGTCCGGTCCTCATCACCCGGAGCGGAAATACTTGGAGGCTGTTTGCTTGATTGCATCTCAGGGATTTTTATTTTAGTGAGTGCTCTTTGCTCCTAGCTTGCCTAGCTTTTCACTTTTTTGAGTCTAATTTAAAATCTATAAAAGTGGCTGATCAAGCACCTCGTCGATCGAGGAGAATCCGGGGGTTATCTCCCGAGAGTACAGAGCCTTCTTCGAGAAGGCGTAGGAGTGATTTAGCAGGTGGTTACCACCCTGTGGCGTCTGACGCATTGGAGAGAGATCCTCCACAAAGGTCTGAAGGTTTCGTAGTTGATTCTGGTGTCAGTTCCGAGAGGAGCGTCCCGCTCACCTCACGAGTGTTATTTCCTCAGGAAGAAGATTTTCAGATTGAAGACATACCTGAGCCTCCGGCTACAGGTCCATCTCCTCTTCCTCCTGACTATCCGTTCGTTGTTCAGTACATCGGACCTGAGTCTCAGAGACCGGAAGATCTTCCGTATCTTTCCTATCTTTCGATGGCCACGACTGGGAACGCGGCTTCTGCCGTGAGTGCTGCAGGCATTCAGACCCCTGCTTCTGTTGAAGGAGGGGGCACTATTGCTTTATCTTTGATTGCTTCTAGTGCTACTGTGTTTGGCTCTGGTTTCACCCAAGCACATGCTTCTCATTCTGGTCCCTTCTGTTCAGGGATGCCCTCTAGTGGGAATCCCTCTTTTTCCTTTTCCACTGCTGCAGCTGGATCTACACCCATGTCTTCTATGGCTAGTGGATCAGCTTCTTTTCAGGGTTTCCCCTTTGGAACTGGGCACATTCCTAGTTCCAATCCTTCTTTAGGGTCCTTTCCATTTACGTCCCAGACCCAGAGTTTCAACCCTTGGTCTGGGGGGCAAAGTTCGACTACTTTTACAGGGTGGAATCCTGTGTTTACTACAGCGGGGGGCAGGGAATCAGTTTTACGCAGGTCATCAAGGGAATGCTTCTTTCCCTTTGTCGAGTGCTTACCATACCTTTTCTCCTCTTTCTAATGCCTGGAACCCCTATCAGGGGCTCTCCTCTTCATTCAATACTTCAGCGGGGGGAACTGGTCTGGGCTTTGGTAACTCTGCGTTGGGAGGAGGTTCTTCTCCTTTTTCTACGAGTCCTTTCTGGCAACCTGGTGCCTTATCAAATCCAGGCTATTCTTTTCAGAATGTTGGGAATCCATCCCATCAAGGATGGAATCCTCAGGCTCTGCCTCGCTTACCTTTTTTGGAAACGTTAAACTTGCCAGATCTGTCAAAGTTGACTAATGATCCGATTCGTTATAGTCCGGGGTGGCCTCCGGTCCTGACCAAACTTCCTTCAGATATTCCAAAATTTGAAGGTAAGAATGGGGAGGATCCGGCTGACCACATCACCACTTTCCACTTATGGTGTTCTTCGAACTCCCTGATCGATGATTCGATTAGGTTGAGATTATTTCAACACACCCTAACTGGAAACGCTGCCAAATGGTATATCGAGCTCACTGGGGGCAGTTTTGCTACATTTGGAGAACTGGCTGTCACATTTCTAAACCATTTTCAGTTGCCTGTCAGATATGAGGCTGGGACCGAACTCCTGGCTAATTTTAAGTAGGATGAGGCAACTCACATTTCTGATCACATTCAGGAATGGAGGAGAAGGAAGAGGCTTATCAAAGCTCATATTCCAGGTGAATTCCTTCTCGAATGGTTTCTCAAATCCCTGCAGTCAGATATTTCAAAAGATGTATCCCTATCTGGGGTATTTTCTGAGGAGAAGGCCATTTTTAGGGCCCAGCAGCTGGAACTGATCTATTCTCAGTCTGGGGTCCTTTATAAATATTTTCCCAATGCTCCTCGCTCCAAATTGGATTTATCGAAAACTAAGCCCGGTCCGCATGGTGATGGGCTTGTCGGATCGATCAATAGTGGTGCAGCCAGCCTGCTTTCTCAACTGCAGCAGTTGTCTTTACAATCTGCTCCTTCTAGTCAGGCTGTGCCTGCCGAGTCATCACCTTCCCAGTCTTTGTCCATAAATGATGTCCAAGCTTCTGATCCCAAAGGAAATCAACAATCCGATGGGAAGAAGAAGGGACAAAATAACAAGAAGAAGGGCAAGAACGGGAAGGGTAATGCAAATAAAACCAACGAGCGTGTTGGTGAGGGTCAAAAGGAGAAGAAGAAAGTGAAGTTTCCATGCAAGCTGTGTGCTGGAGACCATCTCACACACCTTTGCCCTAAAATTTAGGATGCTCAGTGCTTGTTAGCCCAGCAGGGTTCTTCTAGTTCCCAGGCTGTGTTAACAAACCCTTTTCCCCAAGGGCAGCAATTAGTTGTTGGCGCGAACCAAAATCCTGGGGCTTCCTCTGGGGGCACCCAGGAAGGGGAAATTCCATCGAACATTTTCATGATGAGTGCTCACGTGGATATCGCTACGAGATCCCGTGATTATGGTGGAGAAGAGTCTTCGAAAGCTAAGGAAGTTCCTGATGCTACTGAGCCGCTTCACATTACGAAGCCTACTGTTGAGTCTATGCCTCGGATGCCCAAAGCATCTTCTAAGCGATCAACGATTAATCCAAATGCTAGGGCTGCCCATAACTACTCGATTGTGGAAGATCTGGCGCAGAGTCCTTGTGCTATGTCGGCTTTAGAGGTACTCCAGTCTTGTCCGGCTCAGCGCAGTGCTTTGCTCACTGCCATTGGGGCTATTGATCCAAAAAATTCTCTTCTGATTACTTTTGATATGAATAATTTTAAGAAGAGACTTCCTCATCACATGGATTTTCATATTAAATCGTCGTATCGGAAGTGTAATATCTTTCGAACGGTTGTTGATGAGGGTGCCTCCACGTGCGTGATGTCTCTCGCATGCTGGAAGACACTTGGATCTCCCAAAGCTGTTCCATCTAGCACTGTTCTTACTGCGTTCGATGGTCATTCTCACCGACCCCATGGTATTGTCCCAGCTTTGCCCATCTGTGTTGGGGGCAAAACTGTCAATATAGAGGCTGAGGTAGTGGATGCAGCCTTGGACTACAACCTTCTGTTGGGGAGGAACTGGATTTATGAGATGGATGCCATTGCATCCTCATTATTTCGAATTGTATGTTTCCCCCACGAAGGGAGGATTGTCACAGTGGATCAATTGGACTGTCCTCAGGTCGACCTGAATGCGCCTTCTGACTCATCTGTTCCTAAGTTGGATAACACCAAGGCGCCTGTTGAGAATCTAGGAGTTGGAATGTATTCTTCCTTGATGGGTACTTTCGATCTTCCTCCTCCTACGGTGCATATTAATGCTATTTCATCCTCCAAGGCTCCCCTTCGAAGAGAGTTCTTTCGAACTCATTATTTTTCAGACCCTTGGACCTTACCTTCCCCTACTGCCACATTAGCGGAAGGTCAAGTGGGTGGAATGGTATTTCCGATTTCTGCAGCTGAGATTGCATATCAGTCTATTGTTGACACTGCAGAATCCATCCCAGCTCCTCTTTCACCGGAAGAGTTGGATGGTGATGTGGCTTCGGCTTGGACGCTTAGTTCTTCTTCGGCCCAGGATTGCCTTGATACCACTCTTCCATCTGAAGAGGCCATCCTGGAAGCCATGACAGGTATAGATAGACCGTGGGATGATTTGCATCATCGGTCTTACTTCCTACCTGATTTGAACGAAGTTGAAACAATTTTTCCGAGTCCTCCGTCTCCTGGTCCTGTTCACCCAGTCTTGAACCCTTTGGCACCAACACAGGTTTATGCTGAAGGGAACATGGCTGTGATCTCTCCTACTATCCCGATGAACATTTCCAGGGATCCCAATATTATCGAGAATGTCTTCATTGGAGCTGAATGTTCCCGTGAAGAGGTTCAAATTTACACCGAGCTCTTCAAAGAGTATAGAGATGTATTTGCTTGGTCTTATGAGGAAATGCCTGGCATAGACCCATCTATTGTCCAGCATGAGATCAAGACGTATGAAAACGCTAAGCCGGTGAGGCAAAAACTTCGTCCGGTCAATCCTAGGAAGGCAACAGCTATCAAAGCTGAAGTTGAAAAGCTGCTTAAGGCGGGATTCATTTTCCCTGTTCCTCTGACTGAATGGGTTTCAAACCCCGTTCCCGTAGATAAAAAGCAAGGAACGATTCGAGTGTGCATCGATTTCAGAGACCTAAATAAAGTGTGTCCTAAAGATAATTACCCCACACCATTTATCGATCAGATCATTGACGAGTGTGCCGGTAATGAGATTTTCTCCTTCATGGACGGTTTCTCTGGATATAATCAAATTACTATCCATCCTGAAGATCAACATAAGACTGCCTTTATTTGTCCCTGGGGTACGTTTGCATATAAGAAGATGCCTTTTGGTCTTAAAAATGCTGGGGCTACCTTTCAGCGGGCCATGTCTTACGCCTTCCACGACATCAAGAAAATTATCGAGGCATACTTAGATGATCTAGCTGCTCATTCTCGAAAGAGGATGGATCATCCAGGCCACCTCCGGAAAATATTTGAAAGATGTCGTTTTTATAAAATTCGTTTGAATCCGAACAAGTGCGTTTTCGCGGTAACATCCGGTCGGCTGTTGGGATTTATCGTGTCTAGGGAAGGGATAAGGGTAGATCCCTTCAAGGTTGAGGCAATACTTCGGTTGCCTCCCCCGTCTTCAATCCGCCAGCTTCAAAGTCTCCAAGGGAAGTCTAACTTTCTTCGGAGGTTTATCGTTAACTATGCTGAGATTACAAAGGGATATATGAGACTGTTGAAGAAAGGAGTTCCTTTTCTTTGGGACGACTACGCTCAATGCTCATTTGATGCCTTGAAAAAGGCATTGACCTCTGCTCCTTTGCTGAGTCCACCCGATTATAGCAGAGATTTTCTTTTGTATCTGGCTACAGCAGAATCTACCATTGGTATGGTTCTGGTTCAGGAGGATGATGCTCTGGCTGAGAATGTTATTTACTACCTTAGTCGAGGACTGGTAGGACCTAAACTGCGATACACCCCGATAGAAAAATTAGCCTTAGCAGCAGTTCATGCTGTGCAGCGACTCCGGCATTATATTATTCTTCGCAAAACTTATGTCTTGGCAGTTGCCAATCCATTTCAGTTTGTCCTCAGCAGGCGAGTGATTGGGGGCAAATATAATAGATGGATTGTGATATTACAAGAATTTGATCTAGAGTTCATGTCTACCAAATCCAAGAAGTCATTAGTCTTTGCGGAATTGATCTCCGAGTTGCCTTGTGGAGAGGAGATGATCTATGATGAGTCCTTTCCGGACGAACACTTGTTTCTAATCTCTCCACAAGATCCTTGGTACGGGGATATCATTGTATATCTCCAGACTGCGAAGTTTCCCTCTTCTTTTTCGAAAGATGAGCGTCGTAAGCTGCGTCACTTAGCCAAGAATTATCTGATTATTGGTGATGCTTTATACCG
The DNA here is from genome assembly GCA_034641835.2 of Pinus albicaulis. Lineage (NCBI taxonomy): Eukaryota > Viridiplantae > Streptophyta > Pinopsida > Pinales > Pinaceae > Pinus > Pinus albicaulis. The sequence goes on along the minus strand of JAXQQM020073922.1, from coordinate 541 downwards.
TCGAGGGGTTGATTCAATCCTAAGACGCTGCTTAACTCTCAAAGAAGCTGAGGCTGTGCTCAATGATTCTCACAGTGGAGCTTGTGGGGGTCATTTATCTGGGCTTGCTACAGCCCAAAATATTTTGTGTGCTGGATACTTTTGGCCCTCGATTTTCAAAGATTGTATTGAATCGGTCAAAAAGTGTCATCCGTGTCAGGTCTATACTCGAAAAATGTGCGCTCATCCAGCTCCGCTTTTTCCAGTCATTACTGTCGGTCCCTTTACAAAGTGGGGTATTGATTATACTACTTGTAACCTGCCTTCGGCTAAAGGTCACAAGTACATTATTGTAGCAGTAGACTACTTTACGAAGTGGGTCGAGGCTATGCCTACTTTTTGGAATGATGGTGAGACTGCAGCTCTTTTTCTTTTCAACCAGGTTATTGCTCGTTTTGGTATTCCTAGAGAGATTGTCACTGATCATGGCAGTCATTTTCAGAATAGTATGATGGCTGAGTTGGCTCTCAAATTGGGTTTCCAGCAGGAGCATTCATCTCCG
>JAXQQM020070899.1:0-82438 GCA_034641835.2 Pinus albicaulis | reverse complement strand
GCACTTTCATTTTTTAGCCTTTTTCCATGGCTTGGATTTGAGCTCCTGATCACACCTCCCAAATGAGAGGCTTTTGGTCCCCAAAAGCTTACTGAAATGCTGAGCTGAACTGTACAGCACTTGAGGAACAAAAATATCCTCTTCAAGTCAGCCAAAAGAGCATACTGATGCCAAAAATGTCCTGCCTTGCTAACTGTCGTCATGGCGACTTTTTGCTGCATACGCCAAGTACTTGTCGAATCCCGACCAAGTTCTTTCACCAGAAACATCTGAAATTGCAGGAACCAGCAATGAAACTTGCTGATATATGAGCTGAAATATTCCCCTGAACATGTGGGCTTGCCAACTGTCACGATGCCCATCCATGGCACCTCCGCTCCAGAAGAAGAACTGCCTCCCAAATGAGAAGGCTTTTACAAAGATGAAACACTTCATCATTTCTCCTCTTTACAATCTTGGAGATCAAATTAACTTTTTCCAAGTCAATATTACATTACATGCATGGTTAAAAACAAAGTAATCAACCCTTCAAGTTAATCAAACATACATGTTTAAAATACAAGGAAATCATCATGATCCCTGTGCTCATGCATCTCATTCTCATGCATGCAGTTTATCCTTCAACTTTCTCTTAAGTACAATCATAAGTACAAGATCCTCAATCACATGTACATGTACTTTCAAAGCTGAAATGAATATAACTTTCGCTATGATAGAGTGAGTCTCATACTCAGCTTTTCCATCCTGCAACTTGCATTCCCTTAAAAATGCATTCAATCAAAAGACATGCAACTTTAATTGGATAAGAATTCTAACCATTTCTTACCAATCCATTTCAAAGGCGCTTCCTTTAACTGCACATCGATATCAGCATGTGTATCATCCTGACACATATCAATGATGGAAACTTCCTTCCCATTCTTGCCATACTCTTTCTCCCATTTCTTCAACTTTTGTGGAAGCATTGTTGGATTCAGAGTCCAACACCTTTCAACAGTATGTCCTTGCTTATGGCAATAAGTGCAACACATGTTCATCTTCTTGACCACATGATTTGCATTGTTCATTGGAACTTTGGCTTTTTGCCTCCTTTCCTTCAAAATTTTCCTGTATGTTGCCATTCTTTTCCAACATCTAGAAACACTATGGTTAAACAAACCACAAAAAGAACATGCAATTCTTTTCCAATGCTTGTGTGGAAATTTTCCATGCTTTACATGATCAAAGGAAATATGATTGAAATCAAATTTATACCTTTCTCTTTCACCTTCATTACCTTCATGAGGAGGTGAATCGAAAGAAGAAGAAGCTCCCTTTGGAACACTATCAATCCCATTAATGGTTTTAGAGCTTTCACCACTCCCTTGTTCAAGTGCATGCTGATGCACACCTTCTTCCTTCATGGCTGCTTTGGAACTTTCTCCATAATATTGTCCATAGCCAAGACCCAAATTATTAGGCCTTACCTCAACCATTATTGGCTCAACTATACCCTGTGCATGTTTTCCCAATCCTTTTCCTTCATATCCCATTTTGGACATCAACTTGGACCCTATGCCTCTGGTATGTTTCTCAAAAGAACCAGCATAAACATTCTTATAAGAAATTGAAGACAAACTAGAATTGTTTACCTCTTCTTCAAGCTGATACTTGGCTAAGGATTTTTTGGCAACAAGGAGTTGTGTCTCCAACTCATGCATCCTTTCCAGCTTCATGTTTGCAATACGAAGTTGGCCTTCCATTTCCTGCAATTGGTCAGAAAGCAACTGCTTCTCTTCCCTCATGGAATTCAACTGCTCTTGAAGTCTAGAGTTCTTTCTTTCATCCTCATACATTTCTCTCACCATATTCATCATGATGAAAAATTCTTGCTTCAAGCCTTCATCAAAAAATCTTGTGAAGGAGGACGATTTTGAGAACTCACTTATGGAAGTTGTCATTATAAAAATGAACAAAAGAGCTTCAACAAACTCAAACAACAAGTAGTTTGCAGAATAATAAAGCAGTCAATCTTCAACAATGCTTAAGACACCTTTCAAGCTACACAATCAAGCTAGTGATGTCAGTCAAGCAAACCTAGTGCTTTGATACCTTGTGATCTGAAAATGGAATGTACTTGTTTAAGGGTGCAAGGTATCCATTTCCCATAATTTCAAATGTGAGCTATACACTCCAAGTGACCTCTGAAAATGTGAAAACTTCTTATTTCTTATACAGAGATGGACTGTAGGGGCATTCACCGGACATGTCACCTCTAAAGAGAGGATGAGTTCCAGAGGCTACCTGGCCCTCTACAGGCTCTGCCTAAAGAAATAATGAAGTGAACACTTAGAAGTCTTTGACATACACATACTTGAAGTTTGATGTCTTGCGGAATAAGACAAATAACTTTCTGCAGCTGAGTAGGTGATTATGTGTGTATGAAAGTTATGTATATTTGTTGTTTAACACTTTATATCAGTTTTGTTTAGCATATCATCTTCAACAAATAAAGACATCAAAATGATAAAGCAGTTCACCCCCTCCTCTGGGCTACATCTGCTGGACCAAGCCTCTCAAACTAGGCTTGTCCTCTTGTATTAAAAATGCTACAAAGGCTAATACAAGAATATGAGTGTCTCGAAAGATAGATCTGACTGTAAATACAGAATCAAAAGATAGGAATTAGTTAAACATGCTCTTTCCCAAACACTAAACAATGATATTGTACCTGATACAATACTTTTCCCCAATTGGCCCTGGTGGCCCTTTAGACTTGCATGGAGAATTTCGAGGTGAAGATGACCTCAATTGGTTCTGAAACCTCTGCCATTAGACTCAGAAGGTCGAAAATAGCAGAAATAGGCTTTTGAATCACCAAAAATGGATGAACATAGTCCCCAAACAGCTCCAGCACTGAAATGGCCCTAGTGGCCCTGAAAGCTTCCCTGAAGCTAAACAGTGAGAAGAATGCCTCAAAAGGAAAAACGAGCTGTATAAATGGATTCAGAATGCTGAAAAACTTCAGGAATGACCTTCGTTCCACATTCACTTGCTGCACAATTCCCAATGCAGCTCCCAAACTAATTTGGCCCTAGTGGCTCCTGGAACTTCCATGAAGAAAAATCACCTGCAAACGACCTCAGATGACTGTGAAACCTGTGCCAATGGCTTCAAAAGGTCGAAGAGACCCAAAATCAAAAAAAAATTCGTATCAAAAGGCCTCTCCTAGCCAAAGTTATGGCACTTTTACTCCGCAACAACAAAAAAACTCAACAACTGGCCGATCGCGGATATCTCCGCTTAAAACAGGGGGCGGCGCTAATTTAGGGGTCCGCCATATTCACCGCCAGTCAGGGGTGCTATGAGTAGGGCCACGTGACCAAGCCCGTCGGAAATGGTATAGCTTGAGTTTTTATGCGCATTTTAATAAAGTCGCAAACCATATTATTAAAAAGAATTCCGCTCCGGCGCGGTCCATAGGACTACGCCCACCACTACGCAACAATTGCGTTTTCCACCCAATGGTTTAACAAACGGCACGGTGGCCCAACCAAGATGGGCGCCGGGTAATATCCCGACCCCGGTTCAAACCCCGCCGAGTCCATACAAAAATTTTTGAAACGCGCTATTTCATTCCGACTTGGGCCCACGTGGCCACTGCTGGCCACGTGGCGCCCGATGATTGGATGCCACCGGAATATTCCCCAGAATATTCTGCGGAATATTCCATGGAATATTCCCAGAATATTCTGTGGAATATTCTTTTTTTAATAAAATTTTTTCATAAAGTCAATTTGGCCTTTTTTAATTGAAATTGACAAATCTTTGAAGCTGAATATCTTTTGCATACGGCGTCGGATTTGAGTGCCGTTCACGGCGTTGGGATCGTATCGCCGAGCTCTTTCCAGTCGATCTATTTCGGAGCAATTCTGAGCACTTTCATTTTTTATCCTTTTTCCATGGCTTGGATTTGAGCTCCTGATCAAAAACCAACATCAGTTTGTCGTCATTGGGTTCCAGCTAGAAACATTCAACATAGCCACCAAATGCAACAACAAATTGTCCTTAATGGGTTCCAGCTAAAAAACCGAACCAGGCACCAGACCATCAAACACCCCCTCCACCGTAACCATTCCAAGACCCACAATCTCCATAAGAAAATCAGAATTCATGTGAAGGTAACATGGCAAATAAGTCTTCTTCAGTAGCTAAATTGCTATGGGATTCAGAAGAAATAGAAATGAATTGCATTATCTTCGTCTCTAGAAAGCATAATTGGGTTATACGTACCCATTTCAGAAATTTAATCATCAATTCAATCCTTCATCATATTTAAAAACTTCTCATTCGGTAATTTGTAATAGTTTCTTATATATACCGTACAATCCACAGAGGTTCAAATTGCACGGTTGGATCTAACGGGTTCATATTTATAGCCCTATTACTATTTTGCTCGATCATTGGATTAGAGTAATTTTCTAAGCATGGTTTAAATTACATATTATTGTGCATAATCACATCAAATCCTTTGTGTAAGCTTTGCAATCAAGGCTAGGGCATAATTGCATCAAATCCATTGTCTAAACATTGCAATCCAGGCATTTCCTACATTGCATAAATGCAACCATATAATTGGGCTTTGTTCAGACTTACTAGAATAAATATGTTATATTTTTTTCTGAGTGTAAAAAAAACCTTACAAATAATCTTTTATGAACAATTGAAAATAATATAATTGAGCTTTTTTCAGACTTACTAGAATAAATATGTTATACTTTTTTTCTCAGTGTAAAAAAAACCCTACAACCAATCTTTTATGAACATTTGAAAATATGTGTTTGTTTGTGTGTGTTTTATTATGATTGCAGTGAGAATAATGACAACCAAAAGTAGGATGTAACTTGTTTTGAATTAAATGTGTTATTGAAATAAATTTAGAGATTAAACTCTTTAATTTTGAAAATATGTGTTTGTTTGTGTGTTTTATTATGGTTGTGGTGAGCATAATGATAATGAGAAGTAGGATGCAACTTGTTTATTGCTAGTATGTATAGGTTTTGAATTAGATATGTCATTGACATAAGTTTCCAGATTAAACTCTTTAATATTGAAAGTATGTTTTAATTATAACTCCTCCGTGACATCATATAAGAATTTTAGGGACCGACAGGTTTCGGACTACCAATTGTAGTTGATCATCAGGATAATGAAAAATAGTTGATCTGACATACATATTTATACTAGGAGGAGAGAAGCAACGGTCAAAACCCAATGGTCCAAAATTAAGATTAAAAACAGAAATAAAATTAACCCAACCTTATAAAAATTAAAAATTAAAAATGCTCAAAAAAATAAAATAAATAAAAAATAAAAAACAAACAAATAAATATTTTTACCCAAAGATTTTTTTCACAAACAAATAAATAAATAATATATAATAATAATAATAATAATAAATTTATATAAAATATATATATATATATATATATATATATATATATATATATATATATATATATATATATATATATATATATATATATATATATATATATATAAAGGACTAAACACCTAACTACCCTCACCTTAAAATCACAAGTTAAAATATAAAATCAGAACTAAAAACTAAATTAACACCCCTTTCAAAAAACTAGATAAACATGAATCAAGTAAAAAGTCAAAAAATCAAAGTCAAAAATTATAACTAAATCAAAAATATAAAAATAAAAATAAAAATAAAAGATTTAATGTATAAATAAAATAATAAATAAATACAATTAAAAACTAGAATTAAAATAAAAATAAAATAAATTATTTTTATTTTAAATTATACCTAAACAAAAATATAAATAATTACAGAAAAAATAAAAAGGATATAGTCAATAAATAAACTGTCTTTATTTATGTTGGAAAATGAGCATTAAAAAAAACCATCAGTATAGAGAAATAATTGGATTTGTTTTATCATCAAATTCTCTCCTTGACACACTAAGAAAACAATCTGGGGCTTTGATTATAAATGTGAAGCAACATTAATAATAGTGAACCAACAACAACTAAAGAAAAATAAATGAATTGAAAATAATTGCAAAACATTTAAAATGTAATTCCACAATAATGATCGACGTTGACAAAGCAAACAAATCATATGAGTATAGTTTACAGATCAAAATTGGCCAACCGTGGCTGTTTATGAGATTTTGAAGTGAGGTGTGAGGTGTAACAGTGGTAGTTGCGTTTTCGTCACACATTTACGTTGTTTATTCTTAAATGTTAATGTTATCGTGTTAAAATAATGAAGGAGATTTTGACAAAGTGGACACTGATATGTGACAGTTACATATAAAACTATAAAAAGCAGGGAAAGACGCACCAATTTTATAGTTAAAAAGTATAACGCTGAACCTATCTCAAATTATATAGAAGTATAAAAAGCAGGGAAAGACGCAACAATTTTATAGTTAAAAAGTATAACGCTGAACCTATCTCAAATTCTATGTCACGGGGATTGTTCAAAACACTTTTCGAGTAATAATGCAAAACACTTTTCCCATTCGCATTATTTTAACCCATGAAGTGGTGGTCCTTTTCTGATTCACAGGAAAACATGTGCACACATTTTGTTTCTTAAATAAAATACAAGTGCGTTGCAGGCTTCGCAATGTTGATCCCCAAGATGCTGATAATGAAAAACACATTTATGGTAAAGGGAACACAAGTGCGCTGTCGGCTTGGATATATTCAAGCTTAACAATGGGATTCTGTTTTACATGAATGATGTACATATTTCTTGCCAAGGTGACGTAGACACATTGATTGAATATTTTTTATTTTTTTTAAGGGTACAACCTTTTAAGCTTACCCATGACCCATAAGTTACTATAACCATAAATAAGGGCCTTAATCATTAATTAAATTTTTGGGGTCGAGTTTCATGAACAAAATTCCGACACAATGACCTCAACTTTATTAAAGATTCTTTACCTTATGAGTTGGATATGGTTCTCATTAAGATGTTTTACATAGCATGGATAGTTTGGAAGCCATAATCATGATACATAAACAACATTTTTAGTCCTCGGAGGGATACAACTTTAGATCTTAAATATAGCGGCTTGGACTCAAGTTTCATGAACATGTCTTTAGACCACTACAAAAATTTTAATACCTATAGAACTTTCTCAATTTCGAGCACTATGAATAACAACCAGAAAGCATGAGAAGACCCATCTATGGGGAGTCCTTGACATTTATGTTGAACATGGGTGTTATTATGAGGCCTTGGGCATCATGGATGGATATCGATTTTATGACCATTTTCAAGAGAGTATAACAAAATCTTTTAGACCTAATTCTCAAGGTCAAGTACCCTTATGGGAGCATGGATGGTTTATGGGGCCTTCAACATCATCAAATGTTGAAAACAAGTGTCTTAAGATATTATTTAATCTTCTTAAGATCGAGAGCCTTGAAAAAGTACTCATACCAACACATAGGAACTGTGTTGGGGTCTTTGGACTCCATGTGGCAGATATGCACCATTAATAATTTTGTGCACTAGATGTGTGCCTTAAGGCATATATATGGTTAGGGAATAATTGAAAACCTTAATCCAATTGAACATTCTTGAGCTCAAGCATATGAACAATAATTCGAAACAATGGCACAAACCTTCTGAAAGAAGTCATTCACAGCTAAGTTGAATATGGATGCCATTATGAGGTCCTGGGCATCATGGATGTGTTTTTGGTTCATGACCATAGTTTGGGGAGGGAAATAAGAACCTATTGTCCTAAACCTTACTTCTTATGGTCAACACCCATGGATGATTCCTCAAATGTCCACATTAGAGCTCTATTAGGTATCAATTTCCTCTAATGTGACCGTTATGGGCACCATGATTAGATTAATTTTGCACCGGGAATATGTATAGAGCTCTAATAAAGGTAATACGACAACAATAGTGAACTTTCACCTTAAGTGTTGTTTCTTGGTCTCAAACACCACAAATAACATGTAAAATCCACAAGATGTCACATGTATGGGGAAAATTTTAACTATGAGTGCCTAACCAAGGTACATTATGATGTTTCCAATGACACTTGTGGATTTTTGGATTTTAATAAAGGTTAGGTAAGTATAAGAAGGACCTTAGGAATTTAGCAATGTTTCTTGGGCATAGACATGGTAAAATATGCATTGAAAGGTCACACATGTCTGTCTCTAGGATATCTTCCCTCTATGAAGAATACGAAATTACATGAACAAAAAATAAAAGTGGATTTTCGATATTGGTTTTCCACTGGTTCATTCGAGCTCCTGGCTCTTAATTTGTTGACATTGGTTTTGGTCGTTGCACTATTTTCTGAGAGCATGACTAGTTGATGTATGATCCAACGATGGTGTTTGGTTGTTGTGTGTGGTATTGCTATGTAACATCATGGGAATTCCAACTAATTTGTGGACTCCACTCTTAGATTCTTATTCTTATCTATAACAACACATTTTGGATAAATAAAAAGTATTTGAAACCTTTCTGTGTTTTTTTTATAAGTAGACTTGAATTAATCTCTATTTGTGTTCAACGATTTAGTCCTTGAATAAATTAATTTACTATCCAAACTCCAATGGCCTGGGTTGTCGACTCTATAATAAAGATCCATATTTTGTAAGTACTGTGAATTCTACAAAACCTAGAGTGTGTTAACTGGTATTAGAGTGAGATTCATTCTAGGATTTGCATCTTGAATTTCTTCATGTAAAATGGTACCCAAAAACCTTTTTTGATGGTTGCACAACAAGAGTGTTGAAGGTACAATTTGGGTCACAAAACCTAGGTTGCGGTATATGGATGCTAGTAAGACATTTATAACTTGTAATGATGCCAGTGAGGAGAAGAGGAGTAGGAGAAGGAGGTGAAGGAAATTGAGAGAAGAGTTAAGAAAAATAATAAAATATTTGGAGCATAGATGAAATAGATATACAAAGATATATTTATATCCTAAAGAATAAATCGATGAAGAACAAGAGGATAAGGTAAGATAGATAATACTGAGGTCTATTTCATATTTGAGAAATAGAGATATTGTAAGAGTTGAAGTTCCTGTTATGATGGAAATGTGAGAGTGGATGTTCTCATCGATTGGATTGGAGAAATCAAAACATACTTCGAGTATGAAAATGTTAAAGATCCAAATCGGGTGAAATTTTCCATGAATAAGTTGAAAGGTCATGTTGTACTATGGTAGGATATGCTACAAAAAGAAAGAGTAAATAATAAGCTAGAAAAGAACATTAATTGGAAGAATATGGTCACAAAGATCAAGGAGAATTTTCTACCTATTGATTACCAGTGGAATTTGCATAGATAAGTCAAGAATATAAAACAAAAGGAAACATGTGTTCGTGAGTACATTGAGGAGTTTTTCAAATTGTCACTTTGATAAGGCTAAATTTCAAAGAGTCGCAAGGGATTTGAATGGAATGAAATACTTGATTCAAGATTAAATGAGTATGCATTATTTATCAATTGTTGATGAAGCATACCACATTTCCTTTAAAATAGCAGAAAATTTGAATAGGAAAGCACAACAGAAAGGTATCGGAAGAGGTCATAGAGGTAGAGGTAAGGAAGGGACTGCTAGAAGTAGTGAAAAGGAAGAAGAATCCACCACTGGTCAAGGTGGTATAGGTGGAAATATGGTTGCAAGAGGAAGAGGGAGTCTCAAAAGAGAAAAGGGAAATCATGTGAATACTTATTATCATTGTGGATTTTAAGGAGATAGGAAATCAAGTGCTAAGATGGAAAAAATTCAGGAATAAAATGTGCAGCTAAAACACAAGTTACGCAAGTTGAAAAAGCTTCTATTGTTGGATAAAATGTGAACGTGTTTCATCAAGAGTAGGGAGAAAATTTTATATTTCACATACTGTTGCTCAAGCCAGAGAATAATACAGTGGAAGAATAAGAGCAAAGAAGGAATGTTTTCAAAACTAAATGTAAAGTCTAAGGAAAGTGTTGTAACTTGGTTATAGATGGTGGAAGTACAAAGAATTTAGTGTCTATTGAAGTCTTGTACAAGTTTAAACTCAAGATTTTAGTCCATCCAAATTTTGAATGGTGTTGTCATTGATGACAACATTGTTTCTATAATGCTCTTAATATTTGTCTAGGTTACATAAATTAGAAGCTCCAAATGAGCCCCACAATTATTAAATATTTTTAAGATGAAGATTGGTTGGGTTTCTCCTCCCATCACCATCATTGTATTTCCTCATAATACCAATTTCAATGTTATATGGCACACCTCATGGCTCCTCATAGTTTGAAAAATATTTCCTTTGGAAGATCAAAGCCCTATTCTATAGTCAATATCCTCATGAGTTCAATGATGTGGATTATTATTATTAATTAGAAATTCATGAATTCAAAAGGAATTATCATTCAAAATAAAATTAAATATTGTGTTGCTGTAATATCCCCAAATTGAGACTGCTAGCAAGGCATGCCTGAAAAACACATTTTTAGGAATGTATGCTACAGGATTGGAAACCACCACTTGGATCCCTTAGATCTGACAATCTAAGACCAAAATCCAAGAGGGATTCAAAAGCAAATACTTCTGTGATCCAAGTGGATATCGGTGGCCACCCACCTATTCCATTTGGACCCCCACCATCAGTTCGTTCAGTTTTTAAGTTGTGGCACAACTTACTATTTTTAGCAGTTTTTAGGGTCCTGAACTTCTGGAGCCGTTTTGAGGCCCTAAATGACATTTTTTGGGAAAAATGGGAGCAACATGGGTCCATGGACCGATGTTGCTCACATTGAAAGTTGTACTCCTTGAATAGATCTTTCTAATGAGCTATTAAGCACGTCAAACGGAGATCTGATGCCAAAGTTACGTCCCCGGGAAGTTGAAACACCAACTTACCCAAACGGGGGCCCACATTTTTGGTGCTTCATCTCCTAGAGTTAGGTTTTTGGACATTTCAGTTTTTCCATTGTTTCTCAATAATAATTAGGCCCTTGAGCCTCATTATAACATAGTTCAGAGGTCTGTAACCACCACATCTCTTTTCAGAGATTCGCTATCAACACCCTAGCTAGTTTATTTCCATTATGTCTGTAAGCATATTTTTGTTATTTGAGATTAATGAAATGATGAATTATTTCCACTGCATCTCTTTGTTTATGGTTATTTCTGTATTCTGTTGTGTTCCTGCATAAATCTGGATCATTGGTATCAGAGCGGTCTACTCTTTCTTTGTTTTTATTTGCATGTCCCCAACATGGTCAGGGTATAAGGAGTTAGGGCTTGATTTGGTTGAACCATTGCAAGATCAACCTCGCAAACCTCGATGACCTCTCATGGCGGAAAAAAATAAAGACGAGGGAGCAGGAGATCCTATCAAAATATTGCTTGAGGAGGCCCTTGAGAAACAAAGGAACACAATGATGAATAAATTTGCTCAGATCCTTCAACGACTGCCCACCTATGGTGCGTCTGCATCCAACAGCCACTCTGGAGGTGCCACTCCCTTCAAGGTACAGGTAAACTTTGATATTCCTATATTTGAAGGCCAAATAGATGCAGACATTGTGGATAGATGGTTGAATTTGCTGGAAGGGTATTTCTCAGTCCATGATTTCTTTGACCGAGAAATTATTATTTTTGCACTCCTCAAAGCTGCCCCCAATGTCAAATACTGGTGGGAAACCTACCGTGAGCAAGAGGACAAAGGGGAACCCTCTTTTTTCTCGGCCACACCCACTTGGAATTCGTTCCGAGATCGCATCAAGGAACAATATTACCCCATGGGGAGCTATGAGGAAAAATACATCTAATGGACCACGCTGCGGCAACAAAGGGATCAAGATGTGCACAAACTAACGAATCTGTTCCATACCCTGCGCACAAAGTTGGGTATTGAAGATTCAGAGAGAGATTTGGTGCTTAAATACCGCGGCTGTCTACACAAAAAAATTCAGAAGGAAATGGAATTCCTTGACATTACATCACTTGGAACGAAATATCGTTATGCCGCCAAGATCGAGCAGAAATTTAAGCAGAAGAAGCGAGACTTTGGATCTGGGAATCCAAAAGGTGCACCCGAACTGAAGAACAAGGGGCAAGGCCAAAGTGGTGCTACTCAGAACAGAACCAAAAATCAAAATAAGGACACAGGAAAGTGGTGTGAATTTCATAACAGCCCCACTCGTAGCACAAACGAGTGTCGAGCCAAACAGTCATTGGTGGCGGAACTAAAGGCACCCAAATCAGATGCATTTTCTGATCCTGAGTCAGAATCAGACAAAGGAAATGACAAAGGAAAGTAAATCATTGATGCGGATCCTAGTGCCATTGTTACCACCACCAAGACCCAGAGGGAGGACCCAGAGGATCCAGAGGAGGGGGAGCACCTCTTCCATTCACAAATGTGGGTGAAGGGTTCTCTGCTGCAATTCCTTGTCGATAGTGGAAGCCAAAAGAACCTCGTTTTAGTAGAAGTCGTGAAGCAGCTTGGCCTACCGACCATAGCACACCCGCAACCATATTCCATCGGGTGGATTCACCCAGGTAGAGATATGATCCGCATCTGCCAATAGTGATGTCTTCCATACATCATCAAGCCATTCACGGATGAGGTATTATGTGATGTTGCTCCTATTGATGTAACTGATGTATTATTGGGCCAACCATACTTGTGAAGGCGACATGTTGTGTATGAGTCTAGGCCTCGTGCTGTTATTATTACTTTGGGAAATAACTTGTATAGGATACCGGAGGTAGTACTGCCTCCTGTCATCTCTTTGACTACTCCAAAACAACGCAGTAAGATTGTTTCCCAAACCAAGAAATTCATTTTCCTTACAACTCGCTCACAAGGAAATAAGAATATTGTGGCCAAAACCTCGAAACAGGGCTCTCCTGCACAGCTACAGCAGATGGAAAAATTCATGGAGGAATACGAGGACATTTTCTCCTCACTCACAGAGGTTCCTCTACACTGTCAGGACAAGTTCTCCATTGATCTGACCCCCAATGCACCGGTGGCCTTATGTTACCATACCACCTGAAAATACACATACAGAATCCACACATGTATTGTCTGAGGCTAATATAGAAACCAAATTTACTAAATGCATCCAGCATGTCTGCCCACAGGTCCATGACATCTTCAACAAATATAATACCCAGTTCAATAGAATTTGCTTCATCTCAGGGAGGATCTCAACGCAATGGGGAACATTGCTTCCTAAGGAGGGAGGAATGATCCAGGTGGATATCGATTGCCACCCACCTATTCCATTTGGACCCCCACCATCTGTTCATTCAGTTTTTAAGTTGCGGCACAACTTACTATTTTTAGCAGTTTTTCGGGTCCTAAACTTCCAAAGCCGTTTTGAGGCCCTAAACGACATTTTTTGGGAAAACCGGGAGCAACATGATTCCATGGACCGATGTTTCTCACATTGAAAGTTGTACTCCTTGGATATATATTTATAATGAGCTATTGAGCGCATCAAACGGAGATCGGATGCCAAAGTTATGTCCCCGAGAAGTTGAAACACCAACTTACCCAAACGGGGGCCCACAGTTTTGGCACTTCATCTCCTAGAGTTAGGTTTCTGGACGTTTCACTTTTTCCATTGTTTCTCAATAATAAATAGGCCCTCGAGCCTCATTGTAACACAATTTAAAGGTCTGTAGCCACCACATCTCTTCTGAGAGATTCGCTACCAGCGCCCTAGCTAGTTTATTTCCATTATGTCTGTAAGCATATTTCTGTTATTTGAGATTAATGAAATGACACATTATTTCCATTGCATCTCTATGTTTATGGTTATTTTTGTATTCTGTTTCATTCCTACATAAATCCAGATCATTCTAGGTGGGTTAAACAGGTCTCCCCACACCTAAAGCAGTTGGAAAATGCCCAAGGAAGGGATTGGAACAATACAAAAACAACTCTGCTGGAAAATAACGCAGTTCAACCCAATATTTGCAGGAGATCAATATAATGGTTCATTAATCACTTATACATCAGAAAATCATATTTTCAATAAGGCCCATACAATGTACAAGAGAAAAATGGAGCACTTTGATGAGGAAGCCCTCAAGAATGAGGTGTTGGAACAATGTATTAGCTGCAAGAAGGCTTGGTAACGTTATATTATGAGCTAATGTAGTTTTACATTACATATCAGATCTAGAAAAAAATATTTGTACAAAATATTATATCTATATCGGATCTATACATTAGAAGATTTCCTCTACACATTCCCCTTGGGGTTTTGAGAAAAACATGAAATACAAAGAGTAGATATGAGATCTAAAGTTGCAGATCTGTAGTAAGATTCAGAATTTCTGAAGTAAATACAATACACAGCAGATCAAATCTAAATATAACATGGATCAGAAATCTAATCCATGGATCACCACACTGAAGGGAAGAATCCAAAACACCAGAGATCTCTCCTCCAAAAGCATGCCAAAACTCCCTACAAATTCCCTCTTGCAAATAACACAGTAATGGGAGAGAAACTGCAATGTTGACTCTAGAAATGGTTTGGCTTGATGCCAATATATGATTATGTAGCTCCAATTATCCAATACTTTCTTATCAGGAGGATAGAAGGCTCTCCCACTGAAAAGAGGCACCAGAATGGCTTAGATTTGAATAGATCTAGCCTCCACTTGCTGCATCTTACAAGGACAACCAAACCCTCAACAAGATACGTGTTGTAGTTGGAAGATGTAGCTTGGCCAAATGCCTAATAGTGGACAAGATTAGTAAGACTCCTCCATGAGCTACTTAATGGAATAGGTGGGATTCCCGATCAGGAACACCCTAGTGTTAAACAACACTATTCTTAGCTAAACAACAAGAGAATAAGAAATGTCTAGATAGAAAATACCTTCGGAAAATCATAATCATGAACAAAATTCTTTTGATGTCCTCATCTTCCTTTTATAAGTTAGAAATCCTGCCAAACCCTAAACCATCTCAATGATTTAGCTCTGTTCACATGTGTCGCCTGCGTTGTGCATCTAGGAGGTTCACTGCATCTAGACAACGCTGATGATTTGGTCCTGGTTGACTTGGTCAACTGATCTAGCCTCTTTCACACTTAAGTGCGCTTATGCAGATAGCTCATATTTAGCCTTTTTCACATTGAGCATTTGATTTTATTTAAGATTGACACCTCAAATACAAAAGCTGTTGACTTAGTCAAACTTTAATTTGTCTACATGTAAAAAGTCTCTTTTCACACATGAGGGTGTGAAATCCAACTTCTAGAATGATCCTCTTTCATACCAAGAGGGTTTTTATGCTGATTTAAATGAAGCATGTGTCTCCTTCCTCATTTATTCATCTATTAAGTGCAAAAATCAAAATTAAATATTCCCATTAGTTGCATGCTAATGTAGGAATATTACAGTCCTCCCCTCCCAAATTTTGATTGTCCTCAAGAAACTGCAAGGATAGAACTGAAGATTTTCCTCCGAAGGCCTGGAGATTGAAATTTATTGGTAAAACATCTTTCCCAAGTGGATCCTCAATCCCCAAGCAATCATTCATACAAAATGAGTCACCTCCTAACATGGCAAATCTTGAAAATCCTCCTCCACCTTGAGGTCATGCAATGTAGGTGGGCTGAAAATATGAATATGGTAGACATAAGAGCCTACCCCAAGCTTTCCTCCCCTCCACTTATGATAAGTGTAGAGTGACTATTGATCTTGGGCTGTAATAATATTTCCCTCATGTGGCAAAAATGAAGACTATATCTCTAAAGATCTCCTCTCCAACGCTATGAATCAAGCTGGCCCAAACCATTCCATATGTGATGAATGGGAAATAATCACCATATGGCATCTCATCAAACTCATGGCCCACCTCATAAAGAAACAAGTGTTTGGCTGTGGTGGCCATATCTCCTTTCATGCTCCCATTAGAACATGCAATGCAGAAAATGTGCGAATCCTCTTCCCAAAAGAACACATCCAACCAATGTGTTTCCTCTCAAATGATGCTCCCCATAGTAGTAAGGAAAACAGAAAAAATTAGAACCATGATTAGAAACAATATGAAGGGAATGATGAAGGTTTCATTTGGTGCAATAAAGTACCAACATTTTCCCATGAAGTTACAACGCAGTTTTTCTAACTGCTGCTTCAGAAAATTACATGGCAAGTGGTTTATTGATACATGGTTGTCTATGTATGTTATTTGATCTACTAATGAATAGTAAATAGTTGTGTACATCAAATGAACATAAATGAAGTAATACAACACTTGTTCATGGCCATATAAGATATGGTTGTCTCCATCATACATTCTGGCCCATTGTTGATCATGGAGCTCAATGAAAAGCTTGCCCTCTTATGGAGCAATGCACTGCATAGAAATGATAAGAGTATGCAGATCACTAAATGCAAGATCCTTCCCATGTACTAGAAGTAAGATAATGATAGGATCCATGAAAAAACTCTCCATAATGGTATGACATACTCTCATGAAAATAAATGAATCATGTGTTGCATGAAGATCCTTCCTCACATACTTGGAAATCCAAGCCAAGAGGAACATATCACAGTAATAGATGTCTCCACCCATTACTCCATGTTTCTCACCTCCTCCTTGTTCATCAAGTGCATCAAGAGTGAAATGATCCTAGGGACACTCCATCCATAAATCCATGCTCCAAAGTGATAGCATTGTTGACCTATGCAAATAGGCTCCTACCAATACATAGCTCCATTCTTTGACATGTTCATTGTCAAAGACATCTTCCATGATGTTGCTACAAACAAGAAGCTTCTTCCAAAGTGGAAGTACTTCCAGATCATCCAAGGCTAGGGAGTAGCCCCTTTGCACCATGATAATGTCATCTCCTACTCCTGTAACATCATGCAAAGTGTGAGAGCAAATCTTCCCTTTCTCTCCCAAGAAATTCCAAAGCAACAAAGGATTTTGCTGCCTCTGCATACCTCCATCATATAAATCATGTGGTGAAAACATGGTGATTGATATGAAGAATGTCATATCAACACAATGTGTCCATACTCCTTGCTTCCCAATGATGCAAGAATCTTGCCACACATCTTTCCCCCACATACCCTTAGAATGAGGATGATGGCCAAACTCTTTCAAGAGTAGCCAACGCAGCCAAGCCTCCTGTTGACCAGTATCATAGATTTTCAATTAGCTTTCCAGCTTCTTTCTCATCATTCACATCCACTCATCCACTGGTGGATCATGGAATTCATTCTACAAATACTTGGTATCCTCCCATTTTAGGACACCAACCTTTTCAAATATTTGAAGAACTTTGCACTTCATGGAACGTTGAAGTGCACCTTCCATGGGATCTCTTGATGAGATCTCCTCCTCATGCATGGCCTTCCAAAACTAGTGGGGTCTTGGATCTACTGCAAGTAGAAGTCTCTCTTTGAGCTGTGGCATGCTCATTGAGAAAGTGTCATCTAGAGAGGAGAAAATTTTTCTCATCTCAAGATGTCTACCCTTTTTCATCTCTTCCTTGATTTCTTCCTGAATGAAACTGACATATGATTTCTCCCATGAGGAATGGGTCCTCCTTTCTTCACTAGTGCTCTTGGAAAGCATAGTCCAACTCTGCTTCTCTATATTAGCAGTGAGTGATGATTCTGGGTCATGCAACAGCAGGTTTCCACAATCCTCTAAAAGATTTGTTGCAATATTAGAAAGTGGAAATTCAATCATACCTTGATGGGCTTTGGGAACACCTTGTATGGCTACAAGAGTTCCTTCTTCTACTATGTTGGCTCCCTCAACTACTAATGTTGAAGGATGCTCCTCCAAGGTTGTGACAGTGCTGATACGTGTCTCCTCAAGAGATGGTGAGGACTTGTCTTCCTCGGATTTATCTTTATCAAATCTATTGATCATCCTTTGAGTGAAATCTACAAAAGAAGATACTTTTGCATTTCTCACATGGATGAACCACCAATTTCTTGCTTCACCCTTCAAGTGCAGTGCTGCAATCTCCACTGCTTATTTCTCTACCATTGGATGTAGTAGGAAGAGTGCACTAAGTCTTCTTGCCCAAGCCTTTTTTGTAGAAGTCCCATCAAAAGTGGACAATAGAAACCTATTTCCCCTGATTTATCCCTTGCTGCAGGGTCTCCTCTCTTCCTCGAGTTGCATGAACTGTGGGAAGACTAGAGTCTCCTTGAAGGCTCTAGGTTGAGGCTTGAACTCAACAAGGTACTCACTCAGAATATGATGATCCAAGTGTCCTCCATACTTCTTGTCTTCTTCTTTGTGAGAGTAGGAAGTGAATGGTCCTTCCTCTTATCCTTCTTCTATCTACTTAACCTCATTGGAGAGGTTCTTTCTAGATCTAAAAAGTGATGAGAGTAAACCCATCCTCTCCATCATTCTTATCTTGCTCCTTCTGATAGCTGGAACTCATAGGGTGAGCCAAATATCTAGCTTTGCCACCACTGTAATATCCCCAAATTGGGACTGCTAGCAAGGCATGCCTGAAAAATGCATTTTTCAGGAATGTATGCTACAGGATTGGAAACTAGCACTTTGATCCCTTATATATGACAATCTAAGACCAAAATACAAGAGGGATTAAAAAAAAAATCCTTCTAGGTGGGTTAAGCATGTCTCCCCACACCTAGTGCAATTGGAAAATCCCCTAGGAAGGGACTGCATCAATATAAAAACAAATCTGCTGGAAAATAACGCAATTCAACCCAATATTTGCAGGAGATCAATATAATGGTTCATTAATCATTTATACATCATAAAATCAGATTTATAATAAGGCCCATACAATGTACAAGAGAAAAATGGATCACTTTGATGAAGAAACCCTAAAGAATGAGGTGTTACAACAATGTATTAGCTGCAAGAAGGCTTGAAAATGTTATATTGTGAGCTGAAGTAGCTGTACATTACATATCATATATAGAACAGATTTGTGTACAAAATATTAGATCTATATCACATCTGTACACTAGAAGAGTTCCTCTACACATTCCCCTTGGGATTTTGATAAAATCATGAAATACAAAGAGTAGATCTCAGATCTAAAGTTGCAGATCTGCAGTAAGATTCAGAATTCTGAAGTAAATAAAATACACAGTAGATCATATCTGAATATAACATGGATCAGAAATCTAATCCATGGATCACCACAATGAAGGGAAGAATCCCAAACAGTAGAGATCTCTCCTCCAAAAGGATGACAAAACTCCTTACAACTTCCCTCTTGAAAATAACGCAGTTATGGGAGAGAAAATGCGTTATTGACTCTAGAAATGGTTTGTCCTGATGCCAAGATCTGATTATGCAGTTCCAATGATCCAATAATCTCTTATCAGGAGGATAGAAGGCTCTCCCACTGAAAACAGGCACCATAATGGCATAGATTTGAATAGATCTAGCCTCCACTTGCTGTAGCTTACAAGGACAACCAAACCCTCAACATGATCTGCATTGTAATTAGAAGATGTAGCTTTGCCAAATGCCTAATAGTGGACAATATCAGCAAGACTCCTCCATAAGCTACTTAATGGAAGAGGTGGGATTCCTGATCAAGAACACCCTAGTGCTAAACAACACTATTCTCAGCTAAACAGCAAGAGAATAAGAAATGTCTAAATAGAAAATATCTTCAAAAAATCATAATCATGAACAAACTTATCTTGGTGTCCTCCTCTTCCTTTTATAAGTTAGAAATCCTGCCAGACCCTAAACCATCTCAATGATTTAGCTCTGTTCACATGTGTAGCCTCCAAATAGAACTACGTTGTGCATCTAGGAGGTTCATTACATCTAGATAGCACTGATGATTTGGTCCTGGTTGACTTAGTCAACTGATCCAGCCTCTTTCACACTTAAGTGTGCTTATGTAGATAGCTCAGATTTAACCTTGTTCACATTGAGAATTTAATTTTATTTAAGATTCACACCTGAAATAAAAAAATTGTTTACTTAGTCAAACTTTACTTTTTCCACATGCAAAAAGTCTCTTTTCACACATGAGGGTGTGAAATCCAGCTTCTAGAATGATCCACTTTCATACCAAGAGGGTTTTTATGCTGATTTAAATGAATTATGGGTCTCCTTACCCATTTATTCATCTACTAAGTGCAAAAATCAAAATTGAATATTCCCATTAGCTGCATGCTAATGTAGGAATATTACAGTTGCCCTAAATTTAAAGTGTAAGCTCAACCTCTCAAGGGGTTTTGGCTCCAACACAAAATTTTAAATTTTAAATTTTAAATTGTTTCCCTCCATGATTGCATGTTATATTCCCCCCCAAAAGGTATCTATGACTAGTGTAAAAATTCAACCCATATAAACTCCAAAATAAACTAATCAACACACATCTTTCGAAGTGCATTTATGGCCTGGAGCATTCATGGTTCTTTAAAAAAAGGTAGAAGTGTTGAGGGTGAGTTCTATAAATTGTTTGGGCATCTGTGACTCTTTGGAATAAAGATTTGAATGTTGATCTAAGGTGAAATTTCCCTACGGAAAAGGAATTTATAAGCATCTTAAAGAATAGTAAAATATAAAGTTTTCTTTTATGCTTTTTTTGGTCTCTGAAATTCCTCATAATTGAGGCACCTCGTTGATGTTTTTGTGGGTTGAACCTTCAAAAATCCATGCAAATATTTTTGTTAATATTTTAAGTCTTCACCTACTCGCTCCAAGTAATTCTACATTTATATAAAATAAATTTATTTGACTTCAAACATTGCAAGTTTCTTTTGGTAACATAGTGCACTTTATTTTTTCATCATACCTGGAACTATATCTACAACTATCCTTGCACGTACTTGTGGTATCAAGGACTAAACCTTGGACGTTGCATTCACAATAATTCATGATCAACAGTTGTTGAGCCTCAAAATTGTGCTTTCTTTCATCTTACTTTACCTCATTTTCCTTTGTCCATTGCTATCCTAGACCCAATTGATCAATGAATTTAGTTAAAATTACTTTTAGAATGATTAACATGACTGACTTGCTAAAGTTTTATGATTTTTGTCATTGTAATGCATTTTGACCGGAACTAGCTGCAGAATGCAGACATTCCGTAGCTAACCGGCGATTCTACAGCTGTCTTCACGTTTGGGTATGTTCCAGGTGGCCTCTCAAGAAAAACCGCATATGGGCATATTCCACGTCATGTCTACATGGTTCGTTGCTCACCATGAAGGAAGAAACGAATTCTGGGTATGGTTTTGGAACGTGGGAACACATTTAGGAAGGTAGACTTCTATTAGGACTGTCTCAGTCCAGATGTCTTTTTCCTTTTCACGCAGCCACTTCAAGAGTCCTAATGTGATTCCGATAAGGAAATACAATGTTCCTGAAATTGTTGCAAGTCTTGTTATTTACATTTGTTATATAAACACTTGGGAAACCGAGAGCTAGGCTAGATTTTGTTCTAGATTTTGCTTAGATTCTGCGCTACATTTCAGAAGATGCAGAGTGCTCTGTTCAAGTTATTTCACTTTTAATGAAGCAGACAGTGTTGTTTTGAAAGCGTTGATTTGATTTGGAGTTATATTTCGTTAGGTGGTAGAGGGCCCCTGCCTCTTGCACGAATTTATTTGCATAATTTAGATAAGTATTCTAGCTGCCTTTACGTTTTTGAATTTGAATTAGTAGTTGTTTTCATTAGCTACTATGGTTATACTCATTCTAAAAACTCTTCCAAAAGAATAAGCTCTTCCAAAAGATTATAATTATGAATGGGAAATGGCTATAGTATTGTAGGGTTTAATTGTATTCTCTTTTATTCACCATCACAGTTATACTTATGCTCAGCACTCTTCCAAAAGAAGAAGCTCTTCCAACAAATCCTTATACTGTCTTAAGCATGATTTTGATCTTGAACGTTTTAGTTGTGTGTTTTCACTAAGTACCATAGTTTTTCTTGCTCTTAAACGCTTGTCAAAAATATCATAATGATGGGTAGGAGATGGCTATGATAGCTTAGTTTTTCATTGCTTTCAGTCTTTATGTTTGCATTTGCATTCAATTACACAGTCAGGATTGTTCTAAAAACTCTTCCAAAAGAAGGAACTCTTCCAAAATACCAATCATGATGGACAAACAGACTGTATAATTCCATAGAATAATGCATGATAGCTTAGTTAGGATGCTCCGGAGTTTAATTGCACTTAATTCATGCTCAATTATTTTGTTTTAAGTTTGATAATGACTTGTAGTTCAGCACTGTTTTAGGCTAGTGACATTTTAGGTTTAGTTGTAGTTCAACTCATTGCATTTGCACTCCATATTCAGTTGTGATTCACTGCATATTAGATTACTTCAGTTGTTAAACTTAACAAAAAGAGCCTTCATTATTCACAAACCTCTTCTTGTTCTAAAATCTATAATTGATTCATAAACATATGAACAGAAGACAATATCATTTTAAGGCATGAAGTACTTCTGCAACTTCCTTATCATCTCACAAACAAACATTTCCTCAAAAGACTATTTCAAAAATCTATAACCTTTGAGAGAAGTGTAGTGCTATAAAACTGAGTTGCAGAATAGAGTTAAGAATTAGACTTAGAGTAGAATATCTTATGATGGTATCAATGTTTCACTCCAATTATGCTTCAGCAAATCTCTAATCAAGGACAAAATGTTGCATCATTATAAGTTAGTTGTTTAAACTGTTTAGTTAGGAAGATTTGCATACTTAGTTAACCATGTCTCAAGCTCTCTCAAATGTCTTTGATGAAAGAATTTGACAAGTTTAGTTTGTGTTTTGAATCATTTGTTTAAAAGTCATTATCAAGCTTTATTTCTGCTTAGTCATAGTTTAGATTTGATTCTACTTTAGTGTTTGTAATTGTCATCAACCAATTAAGGCTTCACTCTGTTTTTAATCATTAGCTGTTGTCCATTAGCTTTCTAGTCATTTTCCTTGTGAACATAAAACCACTAAAAGACCAAAAACATCATAAATCATCACAAAAGACCAAAAACATCACAAAACACTACACACAACGCATTAAGAAACAAACACCTAGGTACATACAGTACACTTCACTTCAGCAGTTTACCAACCTTGGTTGACAGTTAAATGAGCTCAATTTAGGAGACTAGATTGAGACCAAACATTTTGGTGCCGTTGCCAGGGAAGTGAAAACTAGGTAAACTTTGTTTCTTAGCATCCAAAAACAATTTTATGCGTAGGGAGAGAGATTCAAGGGGAATATTTATAAGCAGCAGAGGAAGCAGTTTGATTTCTAGAACACCACTTGTTTCATCTAGATCCAGAACTAGTACACCTTCAACTCAAACCCATCTTCCATCCTTTACTGATCCTGGACTTCTAGAAGAAATGAAATCAGATATTCCATTAGAGAAACCTTCCACTTCATCCACTGAACTTGCTATAGAAAAAAATCTAAAGACTCCTGATAGGGACATAAATCTTTCCACTTCCACAGGAGAGTCAACCATGGCAGAAGAAGGAGGAGGAGGGGTTTTTAATGGAGAACACACACTATTTTGAGGTAGAGGTAGAGGTAGAGGAGAAGGAGGTAGAGGAGAAGGTGGTAGAGGTGCAGATGGAGGAAGAGGTAGAATAGGAAGCTCTTTTGGGTTCCCTATAATTGATGAAGAAACCAATACAAACATGAAAAACATTTCACCCTCTGTCCTTCCAAAATTCTATGGACTTAAAATTGAAGATCCTAAAACTTTCTTATTCTAATTTGAAGTGCTTTGTAGAACTTATGACTACTTACAAGATGCTCAAAAACTGAAATTATTTCCTTCAACTTTGAAGGGAGCAGCATTGAAGTGGTTTATGAGTCTAATCAGTAGTTCTATTAGAACATGGGAAGACATGAAACAAGAATTTCTAGAGAGATATTTGGATTATTATATGCCGGTTAATCATAAGGAAGAAGTGTTCAAGATGTTACAAAAAGAAGATGAAAGTTTGGAAGATTTGTTGGAGAGATTTAATTACAACATAAAAAGGGCAAAAATGGAAAACATAGATCAAGACACCTTAAAAGCTCTTTTGTTGAAAACAATTAGGGATGAATGGTTGGATATCCTTAACATGATGGGAAAAGGGGATATATCACAACTCACATTACCTAAAATATCTGAGTTATGTATCAACCTTTCAAGAGGGAAATCTAAAACTATCAAAGGTCCAAGAGATCCTGCTCTTGCAAGGGCAAGTAAGTCTGCTTCTGGGACAGTAAGTAGATCAAAAATAGGTCACATGCTTGATGATTTTAAATCTGACATCTTAGGGAGTCTTAGTGAACAAATAGACACCCTCAAGATACAAAACAAGCAAAAGGCTGAATCTGATGCCTTGGCAATCTTTTGTCCCAAATGTAGGAAGAAACATGCCTTGAGAGAATGTCCTCTAGATGTAAAAGTTGTAGAAACCCGTGTTATTTGTTCTGAGAAACATGAGACCAAGAATTGTCCTTCTCTTCCTGGTCTCAAGGCTGTTTTTCAAGAAGAAACTCCTACAGACTCCACAGAATCTCTTAACTTTGTATCTAGAAGACCTTGGCAGGGACCTTAGACACAAGGATTCCATGATCAAATGTATAATCAACCTCCACCTTGGAATTCTTGGCAGCAACCTTGGCCCCAATTTCAAAATCAATCTCAATCTTGGGCACAAGGAACACAAAGTCCCTATGGAAGATACTCTCCATACTATCAGTATCCACCGTCCTATCCACCATATCCACATTTTTATCCTCAAAATCCTCAACAAAATTTTCCTCAAAATCTTCAACAAAATCCTCAACAACATCATCAGAACCAACCACATCAAAATCAACCACTTCCATTACCATTCCCTCAAAAATCAAATCAATTTCCGGCTCAACCCATACCAAACCCCAATAATAAGAACCCTCATAATACATATATGATAGAAGGCCAACAGTTTCCAACTTATTTAATTACTCCTCTAGACCTTAGTGATGTTCAACTTAGGTCTGGAAGAATACTTGAAAAGAGGAAACCTTCTGTGATCATACAAGAACAAGATAATTCTGAGGAAGACTCCCTACGAGTGAATAAAAGTCTTGAGGAAGACACATCCTTTAAAGACCCAAACACTGAAAAACTAAAACAAAAAGATTTAATAAATCCAACTCCTGTATTAGAGCAACCATCTACATCTACTTCTATACCTCCTTTTCTGGAAATATTACAAATTGATAGAGGTGTAGAAAAACAAATCATGGTGCCTAATTATGATTTCTTTGATGAGCTGAGAAATGTTTGCATTAAAATTCCATTATTACAAGCCATCAAGGAAATCCCAATTTTAGCCAAAACAATAAAGGAGTTGAGTATGAAGACAACAAGAAAAAGAATAAGAGAAACCAAGAAAATTCAACTAGTAGGACAAATAGCAGACATTATGATGGGTAAGATTACTATTCCAAAGTACCTTGACCCAGGAAATCCAGTTGTCAAAATCCACATCAATGGAATTGAAATTCAAAACACACTCATTGACTTAGGAGCAGCAATAAATATCATGAGTAGACAAATCATGGACAAACTAAAACTTCCTAATATTCTCTTTACACCCACACTATTACAATTAGCAGATAGATCTGTGATCAGACCAGATGGGGTAATAGAAGACATTCCAGTGTCCCTAGATTCTTGGGAGTACCCTGTGGATTTCATGATCCTAACTCCTAAGAATAATCTAGGAGGCCATCCTGCTATATTAGGAAGACCTTGGTTGGCTACAGCTGATGCTTTTATTAGTTGTAGGTCCGATGATATGTATATTTCTGATGGTAGTTCAACTAAGAAATTCACTTTATATCCTCCAGCTAGGACAATTACAGATCTAGATGACACTCAATGGATAGAGGATGAAGAAGATTTACAACCTCTCTTCACAATTTCAGAAATTAGTGAAGATAATCAAATTCCGAATACTCTAGAAAACTTTGAATCCTCTCCAGAACACAAACATGAATCATTTCAAGAGGGATCCAATATTGAGTTTTTGTCATCTAGGCAGATGTCTCTTCATTCTATGGACAAATTTGGTAGCTCTACAAGTGAAATTTTTCCAGGCAAAACCTTGAACATAAACAAAAACCTAGAAAAATCTCAACAAGAAGAGTTAATCAAAGTAT
Source organism: Pinus albicaulis (assembly GCA_034641835.2). Classification (NCBI taxonomy): domain Eukaryota; kingdom Viridiplantae; phylum Streptophyta; class Pinopsida; order Pinales; family Pinaceae; genus Pinus; species Pinus albicaulis. Next base: position 56,261 of record JAXQQM020070899.1, on the reverse strand, counting down.
TACAGAGACATTCTTCTGCATATGCATGGGAATACACTGACATGAAAGGGATAAGTCCTAAGACTTGTACTCATCACATCTATATAGAGGCAAATTTCAAACCAATCAGACAGCCTCAAAGACGGATGAATCCAAATCTTAGGGAAATTGTCAAGGAAGAATTACAAAAATTGCTAAATGTTAATTTTATCTATCCTATTTCAGATAGTCAGTGGGTTTCTCCTTTAGTGATTGTGCCTAAGAAAAATGGAAAATGGAGGGTGTGTGTCGACTACCGAGAACTGAATAAAGCTACTCTTAAAGACCATTTTCCCTTACCTTTCATAGATCAAGTATTAGATACATTAGCAGGTAAAAAGTACTTTTCATTCCTGGATGGGTTTAGTGGTTAGAATCAAATCCAAGTAGCACTTGAAGACCAAGATAAAACCACATTTACTTGTCCTTGGGGTACCTATGCCTACCGAGTATTGCCATTTGGGTTATGCAATGCACCTGCAACATTCCAAAGGGCAGTATTAGGAATTTTTTCTGATTTGATACATGACTGTGTAGAGGTGTACATGGATGATTTTACAGTTTATGGGGATACATTTGAAGAGGCTTTAGAAAACTTGGAAAAGGTCTTAAAAAGATGTCAAGAAGCAAACCTATCACTTAGTCATGAAAAATGTTTTATGATGTTCACTGAAGGTATTGTTTTAGGGCACCACATTTCAGGGGATGGGATTAGAGTTGATGAGGCGAAAGTTGAAGTTATTTCTAACCTATCCATTCCAAGTTGTCAAAGAGATGTTATAAGTTTTCTAGGATTTACAGGGTATTATCGGAGATTTATAGAAAACTTCACCAAAATAGCATCTCCTCTCTTCAAATTACTCACCAAAGATTGTGAATTTAAGTGGACTTCTGATTGCCAGTTAGCTTTTGAAACCCTGAAAACCAAAATTTCTGAAGCACCTATATTAAGGGGACGTAACTGGAAGTTACCTTTTCATATCTCGACAGATGCTTCCGATACAGCTCTAGGAGCAGTATTGGGACAGAAAGATTTGATTCCCTATGCCATCTATTATACCAGTAAAAATTTGACTCCTGCAGAGTTAAACTATACTGTAACGGAAAAAGAGTTTTTAGCTGTTGTTCATGCCATAAACAAATTTAGACACTATATAACATGCTATGAAACTTTTTTTCACACTGATCATTCTGCAATTAGATACTTAATGAACAAATCAATCACTAATGGCAGAGTTATAAGATGGTTGTTGCTCTTACAAGAATTCAACATTACTATTCTAGATAGGCCTGGAAAACAAAACAGAGTGGCTGATTTCCTATCTAGACTCCAAAATATCAAAGATGACACTCCGGTTGAAGATCAATTTCCTGATGAATATCTTTTTGCAATCTCTACTCAAACTCCATGGTTTGCCGATATTGCTAATTATTTAGTTTCAGGAAAATTTCCTTCAATTATGAATGCAAGGGATAAAAGAAAAATCATTTGTGATAGTGCAAAATATTCATGGGTTGCTAATGAGTTGTACAAGACAGGTCCAGATTTGATCATTAGAAGGTGTGTTCGTGAAGATGAGATGCCCGAGATTCTCAAGGCATGTCATGACGAACCTTGTGGCAGACACTTTGCAGATAAGAGGACAGCCTATAAGATCCTTAATTTAGGATATTATTGGCCATCCTTGTTTAAAGATGCTAAAGAGTACGTCAAAAGGTGTGACAGTTGCCAAAGGGTAGGGAAACCTTCTCCTTCAGGTGAGATGCCATTACAACCTCAAGTACATATTGAACCTTTTGAAAAATGGGCTTTGGATTTTGTAGGACCTATTAGTCCTCCATCAAGACAAAAGAAATATATATTAGTTTGCACCGATTATGTTACTAAGTGGGTAGAAGCTAAACCATTACTTGTTGCTAATGAATCATCTGTAGTTACTTTTCTTTTTGAGGATATTTTTACTCGTTTTGGTGTCCCAAGGGAAATTGTTACAGATCAAGGAGCTCAATTTACATCAAGTCTAGTGGAGCAAATGATGGAGAGGTACAAAATCAGGCATAGAAAATCTACTCCTTATCATCCACAAGCAAATGGTCAAGTGGAATCTACTAATAAGGTCATTGAAGGAATCATAACAAAGACTGTTCATTTACATAGAAGAGATTGGGTAGATAGGCTTCCTGAAGCCTTGTGGGCCTATAGAACTACATGGAGAAACACAACAAGCCATACTCCTTATGAGCTTGTTTATGGAAAGCAAGTTTTGTTTCCCATAGAGTTCCAAATTCAAACTTTCAAAATGGCAGTTCAGCTAGGACTTGATTTAACGGAGGCACAAAAGCATAGACTGGAGCAAATCAATGAATTGGATGAGATCAGACAAGATGCAGTTCAGAAAACAAGTCTAGTCCAACAGAAAAGGGCTAGATGGCATGACAAGTACATCAAAGAGAAGAAATTCAAAGAGGGTGACTGGGCTCTTTTGTTTGATTCAAAATTCAAGGATTTTCAAGGTAAATTTCAGACACATTGGCTTGGGCCATATGAAATTGTTGAAATTTTTGATAATGGGGCAGTAAAAATCAGAACTATAGATGAAGAAGAGGTCACTTTTCTTGTGAATGGTCATAGATTGAAGCTATATCACAAACCACTCTCAAGGGAAGAATTTGTCAAGAAGTTCCAAGAAAGAAGTGATGTGAAGTTAATGAAGAAGAATCTCTCTTCTTCATCAACTTGATTAAATTTTCTGAAGTATTTCTCTTTGAAAGAAAATAAAAAATAAAAAATAAATAAATAAAAATAAATAAAAGTATAAACATGAAAACCAATCACTAATTGGCATGTCTATACAGAAAAGATAGGGTGAAAATCAGAGTCTCTCTGACACTCTAACTTTTCCATTTTGTTTTTGCAAGCAGCTGTTACAAAATCATAAGTTCAGATCCATAGTGCTTATGATCCATCTCATTTCATTTCACTCCATTCACTTATCCATCCATATTCCATTTCATTCATTTCATTAATACTCTACTTCATTCCATGTTTCATTCATCTCATTCCATACTCCATCCATCTCATTTCCATGTTAAAATTTAAAATTTGATGTCTTGCTGTAAATGAATAAAACATGTCAAGGATTGCAGGGCAGTTCTTATGTTCTTTCACTCCATTTCATAAATTGAATCCATTCCATTTCATCATTCACTTCATACATATCATGTCTCATCATCCATCTTCATTCATACCATATAACATTTCACCTATATTACAAAAACACTCCATTCCATGATAAAAATTCTCTACAGGTACATTCTGCAGCTTAACAGACATTCTGCAGCTGATCAGCCTTTCCACAGCTAGCCAGACATTCCGCAGCTACAAATCCTGAAGGCATTAGTCAGCAGACATTAGAATTGCAACAAAATGATCCAGTGTATCCATGAATAAGAAGCATCAAGAAGAATTATGAAGACTCTTCCAAAGGAGAACAAAGAAGACAAAGACTACAAAAATCAAATGAAAAGCAGAGGTAACAAGTTTAGATTATAATGGCATTTCATAAAGTTTAGCATAGTTTTAGTTATGAATTGTTCGAAAAGGTTGTTTTAATTATTTTTATTGATCATGACCAATAAACCCTCCACAAACTTTGGATTAACATCTCTCATTTCAAATTCCATGCTCGACATCATTTAAGCGGTTCAAATGGTCGAAGTGTTTGAATTCTTCACGTAACCCAACCAAATCATTCAATGATGATTCTCTTTTCCGTTGTAAAAATCTCCGCCGTCTTTTCAATCATTAATTCGTTCCCTCCACCTCACTCCATTACCTCATTCCGTGACCACTGCCATCACTCCATTCTGTAGCCGGCACTTCATTCGGCAAACAGAAATATTCTTATCACCGAGAGCAGAGCAAAAGGGTATATCAGTTTGAATATCAAAGCATTATCACTGTAAACGCAGAGGTATAGCATTGAGCACTATCACTGTAAATGTAGAGGTATAGCATTGAGCATTATCACTGTAAATGCAGAGGTATAGCAGTGAATAATTTGAAGTTATTTGTCACCGAGAGATAGAGGTATAACAGTGTGGGAATTTAAAGCCATTTGTCATTGTCAACCAGAGGCATATCAGTCCAAAGTTTCACTGTCAAACAGAGGCATATCAGCTCAAAAATTGGAGCTATTTTCATTGTCAACCAGAGGCATATCAGTCCGAAAATTGAAGCTGTTGTCACTGTCAACCAGAGGTATATCATTCCGAAGTTTGAAGCCATTTTCATTAAGAACTTGAAGCCATTTCAATTCGAAGGTGAAAGTTATTGTTTCTGTGGGTAGAAGAGTGTTAATCTGAACATTGAAGAAGCAATTATGGGTTTCATTGTAAGAACTGAACCAGTGGGTTCAAAATATTTAGAAGGCTACCCTCAATGCAAATAAATGTTGCAATAGATAGGATGGCTTCAATTTTTGGAGAAATTTAATGGCTTCCACAAAGAAGTCACTAAAACATTTGCAAGATCATTTCAAGGAACCGAAGTTGAAGTGGGAGATGTCAAATTTACTGTCACTGAAGTTTTCATTGCAGAAGCTACAGGGTTACTCAGAAATGGAGAGAGATGGTTCAAAAACAGAGAATTCCACAATGAATCCTGGAAGCAAATTCTAAAATCACCAGGTATGGATGTCACCGTATTTAAGAAAGGAATTCCAAGTTCTGCATTGAAAAATAAATGGAGAAACATACTACTTCTTCTGCAAAAATTTATTACATGTGAGGGTAGATATGGTACATTTTATGTCTACCACATCAGACTGATAATGCATTTTCTGGGGGAAGACTTAAACCTACCTTACTTCTTGCTTCAAATTTTGAAAAAGATGGCTTCCTGTGTTCAAAGAAGGGTTCAATTTTTAGAGACAACTTTATATCATCATGGTTTGGTTAAAATTTTGATTGAACATCATTTAGCGAAAAGAAATGATACATGGGACAATTTCTTGATAAGAAATCATTTTGAAGAGCCAAAAGAACCCTCACCGGAACCACAGCCTACAAGGAGAAGTAGAAAAAGGAGAGCCTCAAAAGTTGAAATCGACAAAACATTCCAAGAAAGTAGTGAGGAAATCATCTCAGAGAAGTTGACTCAAATCAAGAGACAACTTAAGAAAGAAAAAGTAATCAGGAAATCTGCCATGGAGAAAGGAGACAGATCTTCTCAGCCTAGAAGAAGCCACAGACTAAAGGGGAAACTAAGGAAAACTGAAATCAAACAAACAGGGGTGATTAATATAGAAGATGAGGAAACATCCATTGAAGAAGATGTTGAAGAGGATTTTAATGAAGGAACCCCTGAAATTGACCCTGCTCAACAAGAAATTTATGACTATGTGGAAAATTTGGAAATGAGAGCTTCAGAAAGTAAGGAGAGAACCCCTAGTCCTCCACTGTCTGAAATAGATGTATTAAGAAGGGATAGGTATGAGTTGGAAATACTTAATAGACACATCAAAAATGAGAATGAAATTCTCAAGGATCAGGTCAAGCTCAAAACTGATATGAACTCAACCTTATCCCTACATATAGACAAAGTGGAAAAGGCTAATGACAGGTTGAAGAAGAGGAACAAGAAGCTAATCAGGGCACTTACCAACCTAAGGTTCAAACTTGTCATCAGAAAACCCATAAGATCTTTAGCTTCCAGGAAAAGGAGAAGGAGAGGATTAGATGTTCTTGCAGAAGCCTCTGAGTTTATAGGATAATTTGCATGAGGGCATGCAAGGAGACAGTAGTGGGGGTATGTTGAGCCTCAAAATTATGCTTTCTTTCATCTTACTTTACCTCATTTTCCTTTGTCCATTGCTATCCTAGACCCAATTGATCAATGAATTTAGTTAAAATTACTTTTAGAATGATTAACATGACCGACTTGCTAAGTTTTATGATTTTTGTCATTGTAATGCATTTTGACCGGAACTAGCTGCAGAATGCAGACATTCCGTAGCTAACCGGCGATTCTGCAGCTGTCTTCACGTTTGAGTATGTTCCAGGTGGCCTCTCAAGAAAAACCGCATATGGGCATATTCCATGTCATGTCTACATGGTTCGTTGCTCACCATGAAGGAAGAAACGAATTCTGGGTATGGTTTTGGAACGTGAGAACACATTTAGGAAGGCAGACTTCTATTAGGACTGTCTCAGTCCAGATGTCTTTTTCCTTTTCACGCAGCCACTTCAAGAGTCCTAATGTGATTCCGATAAGGAAAGACAATGTTCTTGAAATTGTTGCAAGTCTTGTTATTTACATTTGTTATATAAACACTTGGGAAACCGAGAGCTAGGCTAGATTTTATGCTAGATTTTGTTCTAGATTTTGCTTAGATTCCGTGCTACATTTCTGAAGACGCAGAGTGCTCTGTTCAAGTTATTTCATCTTTAATGAAGCAAACAGTGTTGTTTTGAAAGCGTTGATTTGATTTGGAGTTAGATTCCGTCAGGTGGTAGAGGGCCCCTGCCTCTTGCACGGATTTATTTGCGTAATTTAGATAAGTATTCTAGCTTCCTTTACGTTTTTGAATTTGAATTAGTAGTTGTTTTCATTAGCTACTATAGTTATACTCATTCTAACTCTTCCAAAAGAAGAAGCTCTTCCAAAAGATTATAATGATGAATGGGAAATGGCTATAGTATTGTAGGGTTTAATTGTAGTCTCTTTTATTCACCATCATAGTTATACTTATGCTCAGCACTCTTCCACAAGAAGAAACTCTTCCAAGAAATCTTTATACTGTCTTAAGCATGATTGTGATCTTGAACGTTTTAGTTGTGTGTTTTCACTAAGTACCATAGTTGTTCTTGCTCTTAAATGCTTGTCAAAAATATCATAATGATGGGTAGGAGATGGCTATGATATCTTAGTTTTTCATTGCTTTCAGTCTTTATGTTTGCATTTGCACTCAATTACACAGTCAGGATTGTTCTAAAAACTCTTCCAAAAGAAGGAACTCTTCCAAAATACCAATCATGATGGACAAACAGACTATATAATTCCATAGAATAATGCATGATAGCTTAGTTAGGATGCTCCGGAGTTTAATTGCACTTAACTCATGTTCAGTTGTTTTGCTTTAAGTTTGATAATGACTTGTAGTTTAACACTGTTTTAGGCTAGTGACATTTTAGGTTCAGTTGTAGTTCAACTCATTGCATTTGCACTCCATATTCAGTTTCCATTCACTTCATATTAGATTACTTCAGTTGTTAAACTTAACAAAACAACCTTCATTATTCACAAATCTCTTCTTGTTCTAAAATCCATAATTGATTCATAACCATATGAACAGAAGACCATATCATTTTAAGGCCTGAAGTACTTCTGCAACTTCCTTATCATCTCACAAACAAACATTTCCTCAAAAGACTATTTCAAAAATCTATAACCTTTGAGAGAAGTGTAGTGCTATAAAACTGAGTTGCATAATAGAGTTAAGAATTAGACTTAGAGTAGAAGATCTTATGATGGTATCAATGTTTCACTCCAATTATGCTTCAGCAAATCTCTAATCAAGGAAAAAATGTTGCATCATTATAAGTTAGTTTTTTAAACTGTTTAGTTAGGAAGATTTTCATACTTAGTTAACCATGTCTCAAGCTCTCTCAAATGTCTTTGATGAAAGAATTTGACAAGTTTAGTTTGTGTTTTTAATCATTTGTTTAAAAGTCACTATCAAGCTTTATTTCTGCTTAGTCATAGTTTAGATTTGATTCTACTTTAGTGTTTGTAATTGTCATCAACCAATTAAGGCTTCACTCTGTTTTTAATCATTGGCTGTTGTCCATTAGCTTTCTAGTCATTTTCCTTGTGAACATAAAACCACCAAAAGACCAAAAAATTTATAAATCATCACAAAAGACCAAAAACATCACAAAACACTACACACAACGCATTAAGAAACAAACACCTAGGTACATATAGTACACTTCACTTCAGCAGTTTACCAACCCTGGTTGACAATTAAATGAGCTCAATTTAGGAGACTAGATTGAGACCAAACAACAGTGTGCACACCAAATTAGATTTTTGCTTATTAGGAAAACTTTCTAAGCGTGTTATGAAAGCACTTTCAAGTATATTTTAGGCGAACCTTACATTTGGATCAGACCTAATATTCTTCACTTCCTCCTAAGAAACTCTCAAGCATTGACCTTGTGCGAATTGTATGTAACCTTGCGTTTGAATTTGAGGAAGACTTGGATTGAGGAATTCACTATAACACAACAAAAATACATATAAAGTGTAGATAAAGCATAAAATGACATAATTTTGTCTGCGACTTTAAATTGTATGCACATTCAACTCTCCATTTTGGATGTCTATCTCTAAAGTTAAATGCTACCTTCAGACCTAGTTAGGACCTTTCAAAATGAATCATCCCTAAAATTTCTACGCGCTTAATCCTTGCAAGAATAGTATGATGTTATGAAGCCTACTACAACACACAAGAAATAGAGTTAAATTTTCGTGGGTGAAAAACCTATTCGATCTTTCTCAAAACATAATTGAAGCATAACTCATGAGCTCCTATAGGGTATCATTGATGTATATTTTGGAAATTTTGACAAGCCCTAACTGGTGACCAAAGAACTAAAGTGTGTCAGAACTTGATCCTATTTACTAATCACTATAAGGTAAGGTAACTTAAATTTGAATTATATTTTTTCATGACAAGTTTGACATATGATTCAACATAAAGGTTGTTGTTATAATCAAACAAAGCCTGTCATAGTGGTGTCATCATCAATTGAGAATAACATCATACATATTCAAGTATATTGTAGACAAAAAGAGTATTAAAGGAAAATTTAGGGATATTATGCATAATTCTCATAAGGTACATATATGTTAAAGTAAAATTATAATTCTAAAATTTTGAAGAAGTCTGGTTCCTATTGGATATTTGAATAATACATTAGTAGGAAGTATTTCAATGTCACTATTTTTTTGCAGTAAGGTTGGCATTGGCTCGCCTAAAGTACTCTTTTATTTAATACAACTATATTGTAAGTATTTCAAGAATTTTGTCTTGTGCATTAGTAGATAAGGTGTTGGCTATTGTAAATTAATGTACTAAGTATTCTCATTTTTACAATATTGCAATCTTCTTCTTGTTTTACATGAGTTATGAATTGGTTCTTTTGACAAAATTTAAATGGAAGTAATAGAGAGATAGAAGCATCACATTTTTACCATTAATTGATAGTGACCTTTATTCATTTAAGGGAAATAAGCATCACTTTTTAGGCATTTAATGATAATGTTTCTTCATCAGTAGAAAAGTTAAGTTGTGTTGACGAATTTGGGCATAAGTGAATAGTGTTGGTCTAGGCAATTTGTAGAAATTGAACTTGGTTTGACGTAGTTGAGTTTGACGTTGGGATATCTTCCACACTTGAAGCATACATGAAATAGTATGAGCATGTCCATTGAGTTTTCATATTCACTTATGGATCATTGTTAGGGTTTGATAGTGGCATTATGATGCAACAATTCCAAAAATATATTGTATGACAAATTGTGAGCCTTGACTGTCATTGATGATTGTATAAAAATGTTGGAGGTTTGTTAGCTATATTCAATATTTGAGAATAATTGATTTTATATTTTAATAATAAGAAGAGAATGTTTCTATTGACGACATTTTACTGGTTTTATAGATAGAAAAAGTTAGTAGGTTGATTTTAGCAGCACTTATCTTATTGAATACACATGGATCTACTCTGAAAATTGTGAAACCTTTTTATCTATTGGTTAGGGTGCTAGGGTGGTTCTAGGGTAGCTTGGAGCCTAAATAAGGAATTGAAGCTTCCTTCTAGTTACAACTGGTAAATAGGGTGTTGGATCATCCTTTAGGTTGGAGCCTATAAACCCAGGCTTTGGAGCATCCTTCATTTTGTAGTTGGTAAAACAGGGTATTGAAGTGTCCTTAAGGTTGGATTTTCCTTTATTTGGAGCTGAGAATATTGTAATTTTAAGTTTCCTAATTAATATAAATCTTTCAAAGACAAATATTAAGAAGTGTTCTGTGGTTTTTCTCCTGGAAGGGTTTTTACCTAAAAAATTGTTGTCTATTGTTTTGATGTTTGTGCATTGTTGAATGGTGTTTTTTACCATTCCTATGATGTTTATTTATGTTTATTTAATTTTAATTATGATTAATTCTTAGTGAATTTAAAAATACTTTTTGAAGATAAATACCCCCCTCTCAGTATTTCCAACAGTTGGTATCAGAGCAAGTTCCTTCAATTACAACTTAACTAATTCATGAAATTTTCTTCGATGATGTTAACATAATTGCATAAAAGAGAATGAAAACCCATTAATGTGACACTTAATAATATGCAACACAAAATGATATTGTTATCACATGAATGTATAGGTTGGGTTGTGTTAGCCTCCAACCCAGAGTAACTATTTTAAACCAAATTTTAACTAGAAGTTAGCCCTTCCAGTCTGAGAGGGATCTCTCAAGGAAAATAATATGATGATATAAATAAAACTAAATTTACAGATCACTAACTCTAAGGTTCTTCTTTATGTGATTTTTCAGGTGAAAAAGAGTGTGATTACTGCCACCATTGGGCATGGAGTTAGTTAAGAGAAATCAATTACCAAACAACACTATATGGAAGTTGAAGCATTTTTTTCTTTAAAGTGATGTGAAGTGAACATTAAAATTAAACACAAAAAATTGAAGGAAATGGGAGCAATATGAAATGAATTACATGTAATCAATTAAGTCGTGAAACTGATGACAACATATAAAGAATGAATATATAATATACAAGACAAAACTGAATTTCAGGTGAAAAATAGGCACTTTTGCAAATGTATATTAAATTGGAGAAGTTTTTTACAAATGTGGTCCTTCTCACATCATAAATCAACCCATTTAGAGTAAAAAAACTACACATATATAGAGATATATCTCCATTACAAAATTTTCCACCTGGGCTAGATTCGATCAACAACTAAGAGACCTAATCTTACTTGACTTCTAAAACATATGAGTTTTTGTAAGGATTTTTTTGTTTTAACATAATTTAATAGGAATAGGAGTCTTTTATCATTTATGAGCTCAAGAAAATTCTATTGGTGAACCTCATAGAATTCAACCAACTGTTGAATGTGCTAGACTACTATTGTGCTTTTGCCACGTGGATGCTGACCTGGTTGACCAACTGACATGTCTTCCTAAAAAATACGAGTTCTTTTTCTGATGATGTGGCACTCCCATGATATTTATCCCATCTAGTTTCATTGTTTTATGATGCCCAATCAAAATTGTATAACGCAGAGAAACAAATTTTAATACTTTCATAGAAAAAATTGGTAGAAAATTACAAAAAACATCTTTTTGCTACCCATCTGATCTTCCTGCAAGTTATGAAGTCTTAATCAATTTAATTTAGCTAAAATCATGCCATTAGAACTCCCTTAACTAATATTTCCACTTGCTTTCCCCTCTTTGAAAATATACAACAATTTCGTAGCAAATATTCAACTTAACTATGGTGAGTTGCTACGAAACTGTAAAATTTCTGAATTTTTTCTTTTTCATGATTTCTTCAGCCTCGTTGCTAGTCCTTATAGCCTATTTAACCCCGTATATTTCTTAAACTATTAGTTAAAAATAATATAGAAAAAAATAAGGAACCTACCATACTCAAGGAGTGCTTGTTGCTTCAGCCAAGAAAATACACATTTCTACAATGTCATGGGGTGTTCCTACTCTACCAACTAGATGCCACTTATGATATTCATCTCTCAATGTTGTTTCACCTGCAGGGTAATTTTTTTATCCAATTGGGAAACACAAAATTCAAATTGCAATACACAAATCAATATTCTCCATTTTCTGCATCTTCATGTTTAAGTGATTGAAATTCAATTCCCACACACCAGCCTTTGTCATCAGAAGCAGGTCTCCTATAATTTCCATCATTTCTAGCAACACCAATATGACTCCAAGAAGATTGGTGGCTCTGTGGACGTATGAAATAACTTCAATGCGTAATACAACTCCAATAGTCATAGAGATTATGTCACCACCATTTGGATAACCTAGGATAGTGACACCATCTTGCAAGTGGGTGGCAGTCCAATTTTCATTGGAGATACTCATTCCCAAAACTCATGATCGCTCATGGTTAGCATCGCAATATCACATTAAGTGAAAATTGCAAGCATAGTAGCCAAGTTCTTTATATGTGATCCTCTCTTCTTTGGCTTCACTTGTCTATGATTCTCTACCGAATGGGAATTTATGAGCACTCAATGTCCATCAATAATAAACCCACTTCTATTCAAGCTAAATTGACTCTTGCGTTGCCATGGAAGTGAAAAATTCGATCTATATGAACACGAAAAACTTTGATTACTACATTCATGAATGAAGAAACCTTGACATCATTGGCCATTGAATCTGCATTCACATTCTCTCAACGGTCATCGATGTTGATGCAAGAGAATTTGTTCTAAGTCAAAATTCCTAGTATAAATTAGACCTTAGGGTCTTCACATCAGCTCAAGGAAGGGATATTTTTGTAAAAAATTGTAAATTCGGCATAGTTGAGACTTAGGCTTTAAAAAGTTCTAATTTATGATGAGCTGTCAATAGGAATGTGAGTCACGAGGCTAAAAATATATTGTAACTAAATTGGTGACAACATTCGATGAGGACTCTAAAATATCTGAACTATGAGTCACTGAAGGATAAGCCAATGTTTCTAATTATAGGAGTTAATTGCTAAACCTTAAGAATATGTTGAAAGATCAAGAAGTAGCTCTCATATAAGTAGAATAGCTAAATTAAGTGATAGGGTCGGTTAGTTGATGAACTCCAGGAAGGGAGATTGGTCGATAGACCATGTAAGGAAGAATTGAATTTATGATATGTATGCATAGAGTTTTTAATATGAATATAACAGGAAAATTCAGCCAAAAAAATGAGTGGTGGTTTATTATGATTTTATGTTTCAGTGAAATAGCCTTTGAATGAGGAATTCATAGTTGTAGTGTTATATTTGAATCATGTATATGTTCTGGTTAAATATATGACTGAGTATGTTGATTTGATAATATCTGTGTGATTTAAAGGAAGAAATTTAATTCTATTTTGAACCAAGTTATTAACAGATGAAAAATTTTGTTATAGAAGGAAGACAAATTGGTTGAATCGTAAATCATTTGGGTAGAATCCATGTTGGATTCTAGTTGATAGAGAGAAGATTGACTAGGTAGAACCTTTTTTGAAAGTTATAGTTGATAGACTAAGTGAAGGATGGGTAGAATATTATGAAAGGTTGCAATCGTAGAGTAGAACATATATTTATGATAAGCTATAGAAGGAGGAAAGACTTAGTCAATTTTCGACTGTAGAATTCTTTTAAAGGCGATGTAAAGATCTGAATTGGTCGTAGTGGCCAATCGTGTAAGAAGTGGCCCAATTGTGGTGCCATATGTGATAGTGTAATTACTGAGTTATTTGAAATAGAATATGGATTTCAGCATTGTAGTAATTTATGTGTAAATTGTGTTGAAAGGGTGTGTGTTTTTATGAATGTTCTGGTTCATGTGTTATTTGTGTGTGCTTGTCTGAGAATAGAAATAGTTTGTGAATAGATCAGGTGGAGGTTTAATTCTGAGCTTTAAAATGTGTAGAGATTTGTTTGTAGGCCTACATTAAAATCCTCATCGAGCCCTATGTTGGTTACCTTCATCGAGCGAAGCAACGTTGATATCTGTGCAAGAATCTCGTGGAACGAGAGAGATCGATCATGATCATCATGATGATCTGATTGAATTTAAAATAAGGAATCGATGAATGTCATAATAGAGGAATTTGACAGCTATTGAAAGATGTTCAATCGAGAATCAAATCTATGTTTTTATAGATACAACTCATACTTGAACCACAAAGAAGATCTACATTTAACACTTGAAGGGAGCCTATTGATCCTGATCTCAATTCTAGTTTGTGGAGGTTGATATTTAAAGACGAAGTTCGACCATTGCAGGAATTCAATTCCTCTTCCGAATGTTTATTCTTGTTCCTGTTTCGAGAAAGGGGTTTGAAATGATACATGGGCTCAATTGAGGGCATTTAAGAATTTTTATTGCTGCATAATAGGCATTTTCGTCCAGATGTGGACCCATAACCCACATTTTTTGTGAATGGAAACCTTCAGAGTATTAAATAAGACGGACCAATGTTAGCTCCATCATCAAGTGGTATCAGAGTGTAAGTTCCCTTAAGGATGAAGCAATGAAAGGAAACTCAGTGAAGGAGTAAATCAGAATTTGAAAATTTTGAACAGTGAATGATAGGTCAAGAAAATGATTGGTGAAAATGTGCAACAGAGGATTGTTGATAGTTGGTGACTTCGACCAAGATAAAGTTGGGAGATTGGTAAGAGGAATACTAATCTTGTAATTTCTGCTTTTTGATAGAATATTCAGATTTTGAGAAAAGTAGCTGCAAGTGATTTATGGAAAATGAATCCTTATAATTCGAATTGTGAAAAGTTTCAATTTGAAATTGAATAAGAACAGTTAAGTTCTTAGAGGAAGGTGAGTAAGAGTGAAGAAGCCTAGATAAGTAGTTGATTGCTTAGAAATCTAGTTAGTGAAAACTAGAAAAATAGCAAAAGGACAGGTTAGGAGAAAACTTGTTGAGGTATTTATAGTAAGATGAAATAGACTTACTATTGCAGAAGCTTAATTGCAACTCAATAATGGAGTTTGTAAATAGTCATAGAGAAGATGAAGAGGATGATTGTGGATAGTCATTCTAAGGGTTCAGAAGAGATTATATGCCATAAGGAGAAGAAAGAATACGTTTGATGTGACATAGAGGAGATGTGTCAATGGGACTTTGACAGAGAGATTGTTGAGATCAGTAAAGAACTCATCAAACTAAAAGAGTTCTTACAAGAGTATGATAGAGACCAAAAACAAGGATGGTGGATAAATAAGTAGGTTGTATGGCCTGTAATGCAGTTGTTTCTGCAAAAGAGGAAAACGAATTTGATGCTCAAGCTGAAGGAGTATCTGGAGAAGGATAAGAAACTCAATTCTATTGATTTTGGGAAAAATTAAAAGACATAAGAAGAATAAGTTCACATTTGTGAACCAAAACAAGGGTCTATCCTTGGAGAAATTGATGAAGAAATTGAAGGAAAATATAGCAGAGAAAATGTGAACTATGATGATAGTTCTAATAAAGAGTGGATGATTGGAATATCAAATGAGGTTGAAAAGCTTCATGGTTTTAATACTAATGAGTTTTGTATGTTTTCAGGTTACTGAAGAAAAAAGGAAAGACAATTACTGAATATTTCCAGAGCAGACAAAAATATGTTTTTTGAAAACATAAAAGAAGAACAAAGTGGAATTTTTGAAGCAAAAGGATATACAACAATAGTGTTTCATAAGGGTAACAAATGTGAAAGTTACCCACAGGAATCTATTGAGATGAAAATAGAAAAGGAACAATCACTGAGGATTGTTGAAAGTAAAGATGATATGGAGAAGGAAAAATTACTAAAGATTGTTCAAAATAAAGAATAATTCTACACTGAAGATGCAATTAAAAAGCATGATGAAGAAAAGGTATTTACTGTGCCTAATGAGATTGGAATTTTTAAACATGATGATTTAGACATGTTTGTAGATTTAGCAGAGGGAGAAGGGCCATCTGATGATTGGTCAACAATAAGTGAAGGTATTGAAAACTGTGTAAATTTTCTAAATTCTACTTCAACTTAAATTTTTGAGTTATATAGAAAACTAGACCTCCAAAGAAGAAAGTTGGAAAAGCAGAGGATATATACTAAGGATGAATTACTGAAGAAGGAAGACAAAGAATTTTTCATTAATGGAAATCATGAGGAAGAAGTTATCAGTTGCAATGAACAGAGTCATAATATTGTCTTGGAATACAATTTGGCAGCAACTAAAAAGGTGAAAAATATTATAGAGGACAAAGTGAAAAATTCTATAGAAGACAAAAATGAAATTTTTGCAAGGGAAAAATATGAGGTTGCTAAGTCGGGAGAAGTTAAGTATAATAGTGAAGAAGAGGGTAACGATGTAAGTGTGCCACTAAGAGTTCAAAAATTAAGAGGTAAAGGTAACCAGCAGTTTAAAACAATAAGAAATCAACAATTAGGAAGAGATGTTGATAAAGGTAAAGAAAACCTCAAACAATGTAATATTGTAGAGGTGTATGATAGTGTGAATTATTTCATAGGAAGGAAAGGAAGAAGACATTCAAATGTATTACACATCTTTGAGAGATGTGAAGAAGAGGAAGGCAGTAAGATTTTTGTAACTCTTACACAAGAAAGAGTACAACAGTAGTAGAGAACTAATTTGGATAAAGAAATATAGAGCTTGATGAAACTTATGATGAACAAGCATAAACAAAGGAGTTGCATAAGAAGAAATAAAATAGTCAACTATATGAAGGACTGGATTGTGACAAATGTTAAAGGCAAACTCAGTAGAGTTTTGCAAACAAAGATATGGAAAACTGGAGTAACAGTAAAAGGAAATGAAGTATATGGACAACAATCAAATTGAGTAAGAGGATCATTCTAGAGTAAAGTGTGGGATCTAGGAAATGAAAAGACTGAAAGCTTATGACCAAGAGGTCATATTTATTTTCACCTGGAGAGTCTCATGCAGGAGCATTTTCTCTAAGTTAAAAGTCCAAGTAGAAATCAAACCTTAGGGTCTTGTCATCAGCCCAAGGGAGGGGTATTTTTGTAAAACATTGTAAATTTTTCATAGTTGAGAGTTAGACTTTAGAAAGTTCTAATTTATGATGAGGTGTCAATAATAATGTGATTCATGAGGATGAAAATATCTTGTAACTAAATTGGTAACAACATTCAATGAGAACTCTAAAAGATCTGAACTATGAGTCACTCAAGGATAAGTTAGGGTTTCTAATTATAGGAGTTAGTTTTGAAAACTAAGGAATCTGTTGAAAGATCAAGAAGTTGTTTTAGTATAAGTAGAATATCTAAATTAAGTGATAGGAACGGTTAGTTGATGAACTCTATGAAGGGAGATCGGTCGATAGACCATGTAAGGAAGAATTGAATTTATGATATACATGTATAGAGTTTTGAAGATGAATATAATAGGTAAATTCAGCCAAAAATATGAGTGATGGTTTATTATGATTTTAACTTTCAATGAAATAGCCTTTGAATGATGAATTCATAGTTGTAGTGTTATATTTGAATCTTGTATATGTTATGTTTCAATACATCATCAGGTATGTTGATATTTGATAATATCTATGTGATTGAAATGAAGAAATTTAATTATGTTTTGAATCAAGTTATTAATAGAGGAAGAAGTATGTTACAAAGGGAATACGATATGGTTGAATGGTAAATCATCTGAGTAGAACCCATGTTAGATTCTAGTTGATAGAGAGAAGATTGACTGGGTAGAAATTTTGTTTAAAATTTACAGTTGATAGATGAAGTGAAGGCTAGGTAGAATCTTATTGAAGGTTCTAGTTGCAGAGTAGAACATACAGTTAAAGTAATATGTAGAAGGAGGAAATACTTAGTCAATTTTCAAGTGTAGAAGTCTTTTAAAGGCAATGTAAAGATCTGAATTGGTCGTAGTGGCCAATCGTGTAAGAAGTGGCCCAACCATGGTGCCATATGTGATTATGTAATTCCTAAATTATTTGAAATAGAATATGAATTTCAGCATTGTGAGAATTTATGTGTAAATTGAGCTAAAAGGATCCATGTGTTTTTATGAATGTTCTAGTTCATGTGTTATTTGTGTGTGTGTTTGTCTGAGAATAGCAATAGTTTTTGAGTAGTTCAGGTGGAGGTTTAATTATAAGTTTTAAAATGTGTGGAAATTTGTTTTGAGGCCTACATTAAAATCCAAATCGAACCCTATTATGGTTACCTACATCGAGCAAAGAAACATTGAGCTCTATGCAAGAATGTTGTGGAACGAGAGCGATCAATCGTGATCATCATGATAATCCAATCGAATTTAAAAGAAGGAATTGATGAATATCGTAACTTAGTGTTATGGAAGTAAATCCTCTCTGTCGACATAGATGATCCTTCTAGACCTAGAGTGGGTCTAGTAACAAAAGGAAAAAATAGAGTATATTTTCCTAATTACTGAATGCAATATACGAGGTGGATCGACCTACCTGGAGTCCAATGCTATCATTGTTGTTGTTGTAGTGGTGGCCTCTCGATTCATATCTTGGAAAGTGACGATCCTTTTATAGTGATACTTGGATACCTACACAAGATCAACAAACAAGAGCATCGAATGAAGCAACAATCTCATTCATAATTAATAACCATTGAAGGAGGGCTAAACATGTTCCATCAATAAAATACATCAACACGACATGGGAACTAGACAATAGTTATACATATTTATTAATAGAAGAAAGAGTTACAACCAAGCCTTCAAATCGTAGCCTCCTTCAACGGGGTTCAGATGAAGCGTGTCTCAATGATTTTTAGGTAATTCAGATGGGGTAAAGGCACAAGCCTAAGCTCTCTCATTGAGGGACTCTTCCGTTCTATCTTGAATAGAAATCTCTCCAGTGTTTCTGCTACAATATCTTCAGTTTAACTAGCTTCATCAATGGAGGATGGCTATATTTATAAGGGGAAAGGAGGAAGTTTGGATCCCTACTATGGTGGTAGGGAGGCGTTATCCTTTGGGAGGTTTCTCCAAAAGGTGGAAACAAGAGGCCTAAGGATGAAGGCCATGGTCATTCAGCCGAACCACTCCCTATGACTCATCCACGAGGTTGTTGTGTTCGAAACTTCGCCTCTATTTTTTTAAAAAATTCCATAAACAGATTGGTGTGAGTGGATAACTGAGACAGAGCGCCAGTTTCCATGAGGGCCATTTTTAATCTGCCTCATCAGCGCGAGGGCATAACCGACCACTAGCTCCAAGGAAAAAACATGTGTTTTTGGTGGTCTTTTCAGGAAATGGTCAAAAGAAGGAATGTTGTCCTCATGGCAAGAGATGCAATGATGGTATTTGCAAGGCATGGCACTTTATTTTGATCACAAAAATGAGCCTCCAATGTGTTGGATGGGGATTTTAGGCACAGTGACAAAATGCTGAGTAACACTGAGGAATTCGACAACTACTGTGAGTTATTCAATCTAGAATTAAATATTTGTTTTTACAAATAAAACTCATAGTTGAATCAGAATGAATATCTGCGTTTAACACTTGAACGAAGCTTGTTGATCCTAATCTCAATTCTACTTTGTTGAGGTTCAGATTTAAAGACACAGTTCGACCATCCCAGCAACTCAATTCCTGTTCCAAAAGTTTATTCCTATTCTCGTTTCGACAAAGGGGTTTGAAATGATACATGGGCACAATTAAGGGAATTTCAGAAGTTGTATTGCTTCATAATAAGTGGTTTCGTCTAGATATGGCCCCATAACCCACATGTTTTCTGAATGGAAACCTTCATAGGATTAAATAGACAGACTAAGGTTAGCTCTATCATCATATGTCCAAATCTTGGATTTTGCTAATAGCTCAATAGACTTCTTCTCATTGGTGTTTAACTTAGTGCATTTAGTGGACACAAGTGAGCTCATATTAACACTTGGGAGTTCAGTGTGTTAGGGTTCAGTTTTGGAGCCTTTTATTTTTGTAGTGAGAAAATATCCCACATTCACCGAGGAAAAGAGTTACTTGGTGTTTATATACACCATAACATATGAATTAGGTCGATGATTCAAGCACTTTTTCTCTTCCCATTGCAAAATATTTATAGCTTAGGACTTGGGAGCATGGATCTTGGTCTTGACAATTGGCCTTGTTTGGTAGTGCTTCAGTGCTTGGCCTTCGAGCATGTAGTTGACTTGGAGATTGGCCTGAGAGCCAATATTTTTTATAAAATAATACAACCCCTGTTATTAACCTGAGCTTGGAAATATTGGATTTAATAGACAAATCCTTTTTTATTTTCCAATATTATAATCGTTTTTTTACCGAAATCCATTATTCTATCATTTCACTAAATGATCACCAATCTTGACAATTATTTTCCTTAATTTTGATAGAGAATGACCATTTTAAACGAATTTTAGCCTAAATGGAACTTTCACAGAAAAAATGCATTCTTTTACATTATTAGCACTGCGAAAGTTTTTAAAAAACTCCATAGTGAAACTTATCAATTTTTCACAGCTATCGCTGTAAGAGTTCTTGGTGTGAAATGTATGAGGTGCTAACATTGGCTCCAACAGGGGATGTTTTCCCCCTTGCAGGGTAGCAAATAACTTGTAGATGATGTGCCTATTCATTAGTTTGCTCCCAAACTCTTATCACATTCTTCAGCCTGTGTTCGACTCTTGACATTCTGTTGAAGAAAAAACATTGTACAAAACAAAAATTGAAATTACAATATTCAAACTAAATGTTGAAGAGATGCTTTCCCTGCAGGCTTATTTATGTATATACCAATCCTACTCTAACAACTGAAAACCAATTGTTCGATTGAAGAAATATGAAACTTCTAGTATTTCCAATCAAAGCGATTATCCAACACCTGGGCTTCTTGATTGTGCTTGAAAAAAATCTGAAGTGGATCATCATCTATTGGCCATTTAGAATGAAAATTAAATCCATGCTCCATAAAAAACACAAAACTTTCCTTGAATAATAACTTTAACAGACTTACCATTGGATCTTGGAAACCATGAAAAATCACCTATTTTGTTGAAAGAAGCAAATAAAAAAAGGATCCTTGAAAACACTAAAAATTATCTTTTCCTGATGATTCAGAAGATAATCTTCATCCATAACTACATGTTGTCCCTGTTTTATACCTTCATTTTCAACATCATTCTCAGGACATGACTCTGATTGTTCATGAAAATATTTAATGGGAGAAACCATATTATGTGCTATATGGGTGTTTGAAAATGACTGTTCATGCATTGCGATGGGAACTTCATATATATCATCATGGACAAATATATATTTTTTATCATTTAAATCC
The DNA here is from genome assembly GCA_034641835.2 of Pinus albicaulis. Taxonomy (NCBI): domain Eukaryota; kingdom Viridiplantae; phylum Streptophyta; class Pinopsida; order Pinales; family Pinaceae; genus Pinus; species Pinus albicaulis. The sequence goes on along the minus strand of JAXQQM020070899.1, from coordinate 35,127 downwards.
GTAGCAAGGCATTTTGGGACAACAAATTGTACATAAAAAAGTTTCTTATTATTCTCTATAAGTTCTTCCTTATTACAACCTTTAAGCATACTCAAGAAATCAACCTCCTCCTCATTATGAAAAGAAACATGATTCACATAAGCTTCTTCCTATTGTTGTCCATTTTCATGTTGCTCAACATTCAACTCTTTGTTCTAAATATGCTCAAAATTTTTTTCATATGCTCGGGGATTATCATTAATTTCTTAGGTATAATCTTCTTGAAACAAAGGTTATGGAAATGAACAAAGTGAAGTGCCAGAAATGACCATCTTTATGTTCCTCTTTATCACCTAAATATTTACAAGGTTACTGCAAATTTTCACAAATTTCATGGGATATAACTTGGTTGTCAAAGTGCTGATCCATTTCATCTTTAAGAAAATAAGACACATGTGCTTGTTGAGAACCTTCTTGATTATCATGAAAACTAACCTGAGAATTGATCTGAATGGAAATTAGCCTACACCCATGGTATTCATCCACCCATAGTATTTATCCACCCATGGTATTGTAAGTGACATCTATCCATTGTATTAATTCAACCATGGTATGTATCCACCCATGGTATTCATCTACACATGGAATTTACGCATGGTATTGAAATGGCATCCCCCAATGGTATTGTAAGTGACATATTCCCATGGTATTCATTCACCCATGGTATTTACCCACCCATGGAATTTACCCGTGGTATTGTACCTAAAAAAATGCTATAAATAAAATGTCGCATCTTGTAAAAGGACAGATTGTCCACCACAATGTAGATTCTATAGTAATTATTTGTTTTAATAAAAAAAATATTTTTGTTTTTATTTATTGTGTTCTCTCCTTTTCCTTGCATTCTAATTTTGTAGATGTTTCCATATAAATTTCAATTTTTTAGATCTTGGGGGCCTCCCCCAAGATCTGGACCAGTGGTATCAGATTTAGGGTATGAATCCATGGGAATAAGGGTTTGAAGCATATTTAAGTTTCAAAATTTTGCATTCATATTGAGTAAATTCCATGAAAGTTTCACGACCTCTACGAAGCACTTTCTTGGACAAAGTGGGGAGAATTCTTGTTTTTTTATCATTTTTTTGTAGGAATTTTTTGGGTGAGAAATTTGTAGAGAATATTTGAAAATATTGGTGCAAATGTTTCATAAAAAAAAAGTAGATCTCAATTCCTTGTGAAAAAATAGCCAATTAAAAAAAAAACATTCGAATCAGAGTCTGGATGAGGGAGATATCACTAATTCAAAATTATAAATGTTGCAGAAATTATTTTGACGAAAATTCGTGGACGATGACTCTCCTGTCATTTTTTGCACTCTTCAGTGTGAAATTTCAGAGAAATGGTTATAGATCTGATTTCCCCTAGACAAATCACCCGATTTCAAAAAATAATTCAGTCGAATTGGAGTTCGGATGAGAGAGTTATCACTAATTTAAAATGAGTGATTATTTCATAAATTTTGCAATGATGGGACAATTATGACGTGAATCTGAGTTTCCAAAGTCTCCAAATAGTAATTTCAAACAAATGGGAATATGAAAAATGATCATTCTATTTCAAAAATAGGTTATACAAATATTCTCAATTATATTGACCGATATATGTCCATTTTAAATCTGGAGCACCATTAAGAGCATGTTCTCTTTAGAGACATGCCCTCCCACCCCGCTTTAGTAGGAAGCTGCTTCACATTCATCATTTTTAGCATAGCAACGTTCATCTTGGGTTATTTGTAGACGTTCCCTCCCACTCCAGGCTATGTAGGCACCGACTACTTCATCAAGAGTCAGCATCACGATTATGGGTCAACTGCACAAAATCCTTCTCATCGAAGTCCATTTGCTAGGATGCACATTGTTGGTATCACAGTTGGTCACAGGAATTACAGGGTATCTCCATCCTCAGATCTCCATTTTTCATGGTTATGGGTCATCAAAAGACCCACACTTCATCGAAGTCCCTTTTCTAGGCCGCACACTGTCAATCTCACAGTTGGTCACAAGCATTACATGGTATCTCTATCCTTGGATATTCATTCATCATGGTTATGGGTTAACCACAAAAAACCCTTCTCTTCAGTGGTTCTTCATATTCAAGAAAGGTTTCTCAGGAAGGAACTTCATACAATGGGGACCATTGCTTCTTAAGGAGGGAGGAATGATCTGAATGGAAAGTGGCCTATGCCCATGGTATTCATCCACCCATAGTATTTATCCGCCCATAGTATTTTAAGTGACATCTATCCATGGTATTAATTCATCCATGGTATGTAGCCACCCATGGTTTTCATCCACACATGGTATTTAAATGGCATCCACCCATGGTATTCATCACCCATGGTATTTATCCATCCATGGTATTGTAAGTGACATATGCCCATGGTATTCAGTCACCCATGGTGTTTACCCACCTATGGAATTTACATGTTGTATTGTAGCTAAAAAATTCTATATGTAATAAGTCGCATCTTGTAAAAGAACAACCTGTCCACTGAAATGTAGCTTCTACACTTATTCTCTGTTTTAATAAAAAAAAATCTTTGTGGTTTGATTTACCATGTGTTCTCTCCTTTTTCTCGTATTCTAATTTTGTAGATGTTTCCAGATCCATTTCAATTTTTTAGACCTTGGGGCCCTTCCCCCAAGATCCGAATCAATAAGAGAATTCATAAAGTGTCTCTATCATATCCTCATCTAAGCACTCTCCATTATCACCAAGAATTTTAATATATAGAATAAAAACCTCACAAAAATCATGACAATATTGTAACAATGATAAAGAAGAATGGGATTTCCCATAATGTTCGAATTATTTCGTCCTATGAAAATATTTAAGAGAGAACAAGGTTCCCAACTGCAACCCTTCATACCAAGTTCTAGATTAGTCCTCTAGGTTGGCCATAAAATTTTTCATGAGACAATCCTCAGGAAACTAAACTCGAAACTTATGTACATGCATATGGAATCTAACCAAATGTAGAGAAAAATTATCTTTCTTTTCATCTTTAAATATGGGAATATAAGTTATCTAATCAACGCTAGGCATAGGATTTGGAAATCTAGGGATGTGAGACCGATTCATAGGGGCATACCTAACATTCCTTCTTGCAATTGAAATCATCTTGAAAACAACAAAGTTACCAAAAACTTCTTCAAGCTACTAGTCTTCGAAGAGTGGAGTCACCATGAAAACTCTGAACTCTTGGATTCTTTGACACTGGAGTCGCCAGGTGAAATATGCAAAGCCTATTGATGTCCAAATATTGTTTGCCATCAACAATCAGAGTTGATATTTTCCATTCTTCTCTGGGGGAAGATAAATCTTTCGCTCCCAGCAGACGCACCAAAATGTTATTACTTGAATGGACAGGCTAGGCTGTGTCAACCTCCGACCAAGAGTAACTATTTCAAACCAAATTTTAAGTATAGTTTAGACCTTCTAGTCTTAGAGGGCTCTCTCAAGGAAAATATTATGATGTTCTAAATAAAACTCAATTTACGTATGCCTAACTTTCAGGTTCTTCTTTATGTCATTTTGCAGGTGAAAGCGAGTGTGATGGCTACCACCATTGGACATGGAGTCAGTTAAGAGAAAATTAATTACAAACAACACTGCTTAATGGAAGCTGAAGCATTTTTGGCTTTAAATTGGTGTGAAGTGAACATTTACAATTAAACATAACAAATTGAAGGAAAGTGGAGCAATATGAAATTCATTCTGATTAATCAATTAAGCCATAAAACTGATAACAACATATAAAGCATGAAGATATAATATACAAGAAAAAATTGATTTTTAGGTGAAAAAGACGGTATTTTTGCAAATGTATATTAATTGGAGATTTTTTTTACAAAGGTGGTCCTTCTCACATCATCGATCAATCCCTTTAGAGTAAAAAAATACACATATATAGAGAGAGAGATCCATTACAAAATCTACCACCTAGGCTAGATTTGATCAACAACTAAGGGACATAATTCTACTTTACTTTTAAAATATATGAGTTTTTGTCAGGATTTTTATGTTTTAATAGAATTTTAATACAAATAAGAGTTGTTTACCATTTATGAGCTCAACAAAATTTTATTGGTGAACCTTATCGAATTCAACCAATTGTTGAATGTGCTCAAATATTGTTGTGCTTTTTCCATGTGGATTCTTACATGGTTGACCTACTGACATGCCTTCCTAAAAAATAGGAGTTATTGGTCTGTTGATGTGGATACTCCTGTGACCTGTAGCTCATCTAGCTTCCTTGCTTTCTAATTCCCAATCAAAACTATATAACGCATAGAAATAGAGTTCGACAATTTCATAGAAAAAATTGGTAGGAAATTACAAAAAAACCCTTTCTGCTACCCATCTAATATTCCTGCAAGTTCTGAAGTCTTCATCGATGAAATTTAGATAAAATCATGCCATTATAACTCGCTTAGCTGAGATTTTCACTTCCTTTCTCCTCCATGAAAAGCTACAACAATTTCATAGCAAGTATTCAACTTAACTATGGTGAGTTTCTATGAAACTATAAAATTTATGAGATTTTCTTTTTCGTGATTTCTTTAGCCTCCTTGTCAGTCCTTATATTTTGTTTAACCCCGTATATTTGATAAATTATTAGTTGAACATAGTACAAGAAAAAATAAGGAACCTACCATAGTCAAGGAGTGCTTGTTGCTTAAGCCAATAAAAGACACATTTCTGCAATGTCTACAGGTGTGCCTACTCTACCAACTAGATGCCACTTATGATCTTCATCTCCGAATGCTACTTCACCTACAGGGTCAGTGTCTATCCACCCATGGAACACAACTTTCACAATGCAATATGCAAATTAGGATTCTCCATTTTCTGCATCTTCATGTTTAAGTGGTTGAAATGCAATTCCCATACACCGGACTTTGTCATTGAAAGCACGTCTCCCCGAATTTCCATCATTTACAGCAAAATCAATCTGGACACCAAGAAGCTCGATGGATCCGTGGAAATACGAAATAACTTCAATGTGTGATGAAACTCCACTAGTCATGGATATTGTGTCACTGCTAATTGGATAACCTAGGACAGTGACAACATCAGATAAAGTAGGTAGTGCTCCAAATTTCACTGGAGATAATCCTTCCCAAAACTCATCATCGCTCAAAGTTAGCATAAAAAACACAATACCCAAGTTCTTTGTATCTAATAATCGCTTCTTGAAAATCACTTGTGTATTATTCTCTACCGAATGGGAATTTTTTAGCACTCTATGTCCATCAATAATAAACCCACTGATATTCGAGCTAAATTGATGCTTGCGCTGCCATGGAAGTGAAAAATTCAGTTCTGTATGAACACCGAAAACTTTGATTACTACATACATGAATGGAAAACCTTTGACATCATTGTCCATTGAATCCACATTCACATTCTGTCAATGATCATTGGTGTCTAGGTCTCGGATTCTGCTAACATATCAATGGATGTCTTCTCTTTGGTGCTCAACTTAGTGCATTTAGTGGACACCTATGAGCTTAGCTAGACACTTGGGAGTTCAATGTGCTAGGGTTCAGTTTTGGCACTTTTATTTTTGCAGTGAGGACATATCCCATATTCACCGAGGAAAAGAGTTACTTGGTATTTATATACACCGTAATATATGAATTATTTTGTTGATTCGAGCACTTGTTCTCTTCCCCTTGCAAACTCTTGATAGCTTGGCACTTGGGCATAGGGATCTCAGTCTTGACATCTGGTCTTGTGTGGTGGTGCTTGGTTCTTGGCCTTTGGGGTTGGAGATTGGCTTGAGAGCCAATATTTAAAAAAAACTAATACAAGTAACCTCTTTTATTATCTCGAGCTTGGAAATATTGGCTTTAATAGTGAAATCCTTTTTTTACTAATACAAGTAACCTCTTTTTTTATCCTGAGCTTGGAAATATTGGCTTTAATAGTGAAATCCTTTTTTTATTTTCAATTATTATAAGGTTGTTTTTACCCAAAACCATTCTTCTCTCCTTTCACTAAATGATCACCAATCCTGACAATTATTTTCCTTAACTTTGATAGAGAATGACCCTTTTAAACCAATTTTAGTCAAAATGGAAATTTCTCAATGAAAATGCATTCTTTTACATTATTAGAACTATGAAAGTTTTCAAAAACTTCCATAGCGCAACTTATCGATTTTGTGTTTTTACTACTGCAAGATTTCTTGGCTTGAAATGTATGATGTTATAACATATACCATAAAGAAAATGCACCAATATTTGATAACAAATTTCACTCAAAATGTGTGAGCTATGTCTTCGGGCCCAAATGTAAAGTGGAGAGGCTACTCTATTATCTTAGTGAAATGAAAGGCAAGAAAATGGAAAAATACATTATTATACCTCAATTCTAAGAGTGACCTAAAAATGCGCTACTCAAATCTTGAATCAAACTCGACCAGTGAAAACTTGTGAAAGTTTGAGTAAAATGATTATAAACTTGACCAAATTTCGACACTGTTAACTCTGGACCCCTATAGAATCTTCAAGGTTCCATAGTAGAATTTTTTTGAAATATTCCTCAGAATATTCTAGGGAATATAGCTTGGAGTAAACTTCTTAGTAGGCATGTCCGCGGGGTTCCAATCTTGGTTATGTTGGCTCTGTCTTAGTTCTGCGGCTCTGCATTCCCTATAACCTCCTCCACCTTCTCTTCGAAGCTAAGTGAGGATTTAAATATAATATGAATGATGAGTAAAAAAAATTCCCACTAGATGGCAGGGTACGTGAGTGCATTATTTCGAGATTATTGGTTATTGGTGGGTTGTGGGTTCAAACCCCATGGACCCGTTATAAGTCATAATTAAAAAATTTAAACTTCCACCTGTTATATTACTTCAAACCACTTTCCAATTAAATTTTAAATCTACTAGGGTCAGTTATGGCCCATTCAGTGGCTAGATGGGTGCCACATGGTGAAATTTTATTGGGCCATGTGGCTCCATTTTATTGGGCCAAGTAATCTGCCACCAAATTTAGTGAATGTCTCTATATTTTTGGGTTATGCCAAATTTAACCCCAACTAACTTTGTTGCCAAACTTAACTATATGACCACCAAATTTAGCTTCAAGTTTGGCTAGACTGCCAACTTTGGCGATTGATTGTAATATTCCTAAAAGGAAAAGACAAGAATATAGAACAAAATGCTGAAAATAGCAGTGAATAAAAACAATACACCATTTCATGAGAAAAATGTACAACCATATTATTAAAAATATTACGAAATAATAGGCACAAGATCTTAAGGATCAAGTCATTCAAGAAATACAAAACAAGCCTCCAGTAAGAAAATATGCTAATACATGAAATACACTGCTATACAAATGCCATGAGCCATGACAGTGAAGTTTTATGGCATAAAATGCTACAAGAAAGATATAGAAATATGGATCTGTTATTATATAGCTCAAGTAATGCTGCGAGTGAAGATCTAGGCTCCCAAACAGTTTTCCCAGACAATCCAAAAAAAGTTTCCAAAAATGCCCAAAAATGAAAAATGTCGGAATGCATCCCTAAGGCTGAATTGTAGCTGCAACTAAATAACTAGATGGAGGTGGATGAAAATGATATCTAAATGAATATATATCCTCAAATAGATCCTTCCAATGAAAGGCTGACCCCTTCACTGAAAATCAAACACCCCAAATGAGGCACTGAAACCTCCACTGCAAATACTCAATAAAATAACACAGTCCTTGAGGGAAACTGCATTGTAGGAGGTGGAAATAGGTTGGCCTAGTGAAAAAATATGCAATAAAACTCCTGGACCTTCCTTTCTAGCCTCCCAATTGAAGGATCGATTCCTCCACTAGAAACTAGCTCAGAAATTGGCCCTATCAATCCTCCACTGCAACACCCTACAACACAACACAACTCTGAACAGAAACTGCGTTGTAGTTGAAGGCTGAAGCTTGGCATATGCTTGGATGAGGACTATACATCTCAATAATATCTCCTGAGTAGGCACCTGAATCCCCCTGATGATGAGTGTGGGATTCTTGATCGGGAACACCCTTGTACTAAACAATACAATAGGCCCTGCTAAATAGAAAAAGCATGCATAGAAATGTCACCTAACAAATCTAGATCTAAAAAGATCAAAATCAATAATCATCTAGCATGAATTTTATGGCTTCCTTTCCCTTCCTTATATGGATTGTGAAACTTATCACCTTGGGTCCCACTAATTAAAGACATTACTCTCATGGAGACTATCTCCCATTAACTCTGAGTTGTTTCACATTGATGATCCACTCTCTCTATACCAGCGTTGTTGATTTGGTCAACATTGACCTTGTCCAAATGATTTTGCCCCTGTTCACACATGGAGGTGCTTTATCTAGCTATCATGATGATCTATTTTCACATTAAGAGGGATTTTATTCCTACTAAAAATATTTATGGGTCTCCCTACCCACTTATTCATCTATCTAAATGATAAAAGAAAAAATTAATATTCCCATTAGCCGCATGCTAATTTAGGAATATTACAGTCCTCCCCTCCCAAATGTTTCTTGTTGTCAAGCAACTGCAAGGATACAATTTAAGATCCTCCTCTTCTCCTCCTTTAGCATCCTCATATGATAAGCTTCCCCAAGGAACAAGATGTTGTCTCCTTAATATGTCTCCAAGTTGCTCCTCACAAAGATGTAATAATATGTATAAGCTAGCCTTTGGTGACAAATACAAATGGCTCTCATCATGAAGTAGTGAGATATCTGTGAAGGTAACTATATGCTATCTAGAGGCCTTCTCAAGGCATGGAATCTGAAATATGTTGGGAACTATCATTCCCATGTGAAGCTCCCATCCCTAAGCTATCATACACACAAAATGACTCACCCTCCAAAATGTTAACTCATGGAAAAAATCCTCCACTTTTGGCTCTTGTAGTGTAGGTGGGCTGCATAGCTAATCTTGATAGAAAAAATTGTCTATCCCATGCTGTTTCTCTCTCCACTTTGTTGGGTATATGTTATAATCTTTCCACGACTAGTGTAATGTTCCAAATTTTATGGAACATTAAATTTTGTTGAGGAAATGAATAAAATGGGTAGGGGACCCATTATTTTAATGGTTAGAGAATAAAAATCCTCTAAATATGAAAGGGGATCATGTTGGAGTTGGATTTCACACCTCCATGTGTGAAAGGATGTTTTTTCATAAAGGTTTGGCCAAGGTTGACCAAGTAAAACTGCGTTGGCATGAGTTGGAAAGAATTATGTGGGACAACATAGGAGGGGAGATTATAGAGGGAGGAAACCCTAATTCAAAGTAGGGCCAATGGAGGGAAGGCTCATTGTTTAGAAGATGAGAAAGGCAGCCATTGAGACTATCTTTGATCATTTCTACATTCAAGTCTAGAGACTTGTTGCTGCCTCTTGCTGTTTAGCAAAGCTGCAATGCCTTCGGGCATAAGGGAGTCCTGTTGAGGATTTCCTCTCCTTCTTGACTAGATCATGAAGGATTGCACTCATCCTCCATATTAAAGCATTCAGGCCATGGCATCAACCTACTTCATCAACGCAGTGTCTATAGCAAATTATTGTGCAGTGTTGCTCGGTGTTGTTGGGGAGGTTTCCACACACCATCCAGAGCTATTTTTTCAGTGGAGAGAGGTTCCATCCTTTGGGAGATAAAAAAAGGAGTTTTATGAGAATATCTCATCATCTTTGGCATGAGGCCAACCACATTCCATCATTATCAGTGTAGTTCCTTTAGTAGACAGCGTTATTCAGAGAGGAGATTTGATGTGAGGGATGTTATAGCATCATTTCTCACCTTGACATGATTTATGATTGCTTCATGGCTTTATGGGCACCCATTCCTACAGACTTGGACAAATTCACTTAAAAACAGTGGAAAATCCTCCATACGCGACTATGCCCGTGTTTTTCCGCGTGTATACGCGAGTACAGCTAGACTTTTCCGCGTATGCCATTTTAATGATTAAAAAAAATATAAAAATCCCTAATTTCGCGCTGGGTTGATGGTTACTCAGGTAGTTCAACCACCCCAGCCCGTGGCCAACTGTTTCCAACTGCTGAAACTACTTGGAGGGACTATAAAAAGACCTCATGTGTATGGCCTAAGGGAGAGAGAGAATTATTGATATTATACTCTGTTGGTATTCCCTATCCAAGTCTGATTCCCCGTGCCTCCTGCACTTTCCCAGTTCATTGTTGGAAACCCTTGTTTCCTTGAGATACACATCCTTTATATGTTATCTCGTATGCACCAGTTTGGAAGGAGTCTTAGCGAGGCAAGGGCTGGACGGATCCGGACGACGGTCTGCGAAGGCCTTGGAAGGATCGGGTGATCTCTCCACGATTACTTTTGTACGTACTATTTATAATACAGAAGTATCATGCTGTTCCCGAAATAAACGTGTTAGTGTATGCTTTAATGTATGAAGAATATTTGTTATACATGCATTAATTATGATTTATTTAATGTTTTATATGAATCACACTAACATATAGAGTAGAAATATACTGTACAACTTGTCCTTTGTGCTGGTTTCTTCTTGCATTTCAGGTTAAGGAGGAAGGACAGTTGCAGGGAGTTTGAACTCCACGTGGATCTACTTCAAACGTAGGACCAGCGGGTAAACCTCTCATTCTGCTCTATTTCGTTTTTATGAATGTGCATGATCGTGTGAGTCTCTGTTAAGTAGTACGCCCCTGCTCTGTGGAGGTTGAATCCCAACCAACCTCTAGGGTGTTAAATCCCCGAAACAGAACTGGCGACTCCGTTGGGGATCACATTTTTGTGATTCTCCTGTTGGGTTGTTTCAGCTGTTTGGTAGGTTACCAACAGTTTTTTCTGTCTTTTACAGTCCAGTTTGCTTTCTTGCAGTCAGTCTGAAGCTTTGATATCTTTCCCAGGCTTGTACTTTTTATTTTTCATTATCTTTCTTTGTATACGCCTTTTTTCTTGCACACAGTCGCGTATACCCGCGAGTTTGTGTAGAAGGAACCGCGTATACGCGGGTTTCCCTCAACACAGACGCGTATACACGCCTGTTGCATAACTGCAAGGTCGCGTATACCTAGGCTGAATTTGAAATTTTAAGATTCTGGTGTTTTTGGTATTTTCTGGCTGTGGAGGCCTGTGTCTGCAGAGTCTCTATACTTACTGGAGTGTGACAGAAGTGGTTTCAAGTCTTGTTTCTCTTTCGTTTGTCCGAAAACTGATCTTTTTGGCGAAGTGTTCTTGTTGGTGCAAGCACTCCTGGATTGAGTTCCAAGATCGCTTTCTGAGTGTTCTTGGCTGTTCTGCTTTACCAGAACATAGAGCTTCTGCTCACTGACTCACTCCTATCTTTGTGTTGTGCTTTGCATTGCGTTCTTTGCTTTGTTTTCGATTGGTTTTCTTGAGTTTCATAAGCTAGGGTTTTGTTGCAATTTTCGAAGAACTTTTCTTGTTTCTTTGGAGTTTTGTGTTGCAACGGATTTGCACTATTTCTCTTGACTGTTTGATTGAGTTTTTAGTCTTCCATTGCTCTTATTGATCTTGCTATCATTAGCTTTATAAGGTTTGGGGGCATAGTTGAAGTTTATGCTTGAAATTCGGTCTCGTTTTGGCTTGGATTGGGATAGTTGTTCTTGGTTTTTTTGAAGCTCTTGTTTTATAAAACTAAAAAGCCCAAAAACATTTGTTTTGCTTTTTGTTTTTGCATATAAAAAACTCAAAAAACATTGTTTCTTGTTTTTGTTTTTGTTGTTGCGTTTTTCATTTTCGTTTGGCTTCATCTTTTGAGACTTTAGTGAAGTTTCTTGCTTCTAGTTTTCAGCTTGATTTTGAGGAGAGGTTGTCTTTTGATTTCTTCTTCTTCTTGATTATTTTGGCGTCTTATATTAAGAGTTCTTGTTTGCAAGAATTGGCTTTCTGGATATCAAAAAGATGAGTTAAAACTGAAGGAGCCTTTTGGGAAATTTCATCTTGTTTCAAGGGACTTTTTACATCTTAGAATTTACATGCTAGTGGTTATTTGCATTAAGTGCATTGAATCATTTAGTTAGCTTCTTAGTTTTTGTGAGTGTGAGTTTGTAATTCGAAAAGAAAAATACATTTTTAGTCTCGTAGAACTTACATAGAAATTGCTCTTCATCGAAAGACTAAGAACTGCATGTGCATGTAGTCGGGTTTTTATTAATTTCTTTTGCGTCAGAACATCATTGGTTTCAACTCCATATCCTTGTGACTTAATACAACAGCCCTTAAAATAAGCGATTAAATCTAAAATCAACTAGCAAGTTTTATTTAGTGTCAATCACCAACTAGCTAGGTTGTAGGGCCTTGGAATAGGTGAGAGGAGAGTTAACTCTCCAAGGCCGCTCAAACAAACATAGAAGTTTATTAATTGAGCGAAATCCAACTCCGTGAGGTGGACTGGGAAAGCTCTCATCCGAGAGTCAAGCGCGAGGGGAAGTGAAGGTTAAGAGGAGGGATACCCCCCCTCCGATTAGCTGAATCTAACCTCAAGACCGTTCCGCCCAGCTTCTGATACGGATTGGTGTCCATAGTTGCTGTTCCTAGGTTCCACACAGGTGACTGCGGGGGGGAATACCCGTGGTACCTGAGGCAGACGTCGCATCACTTCCAGCAGTACTTCTGGGGGGTGCCCTTGCGAATCTTGGGTGCTTGAGCCGGCAAAGGCTGTTGTTAGGAGGTCGGCGTAACTGCTTCTGATACCTTCGCTAGTTGTTCTGGGCCCTAATCATCCCAGACTGCTTTCGGAAGGCCCTATACTTCGCTTTCCTGTATTTTGGTGTCCGGTCCTCATCAACCGGAGCGGAAATACTTGGAGAGTTGTTGCTAACATTTCTCGAGTTTTGATTTTAGTGATGCTCTTTGCTCACATGCCTAAAGCTTTTCCTTCCCTTGAGTCTATGCCAATAAATGTAAGTGGTCGTCGACGCCTCGACGTTCGAGGAGAATCAAGGGTTTTCTGCGAGTCACAGGCCTTCTTAGAAGCGCAGGGCGATCTAGCAAGTGGTTTTCACCACGCGAAGTGCCGACCCATTTGTGGAGAAGTCCTCCTTAGGTCACGCAGAAGGTTTAGTTCTTGATATTAGGTGTTGGTTTCGAGAGGGCGTTCCGCTCACCTCAGTATTCTCGGAGGAAGGTGCCGAGATAGAAGATATACCTGAGCCTGCAGCTACAGGTCCATCTCCTCTTCCTCTTGATCATCCGTTTGTTATTCAGTACGTCGGACCGGAGTCTAAGAGACCGCCGGATCTTCCATATCTTTCTTATCTTTCGATGGCCACGACTGGGAACGCGGCTTCTACCGTGAGTGCTGCGGGCATTCAGACCCCTGCTTCTGTCGAGGCAGGGGGCACTCTTGCTCTATCTTCGAGTGCTTCTAGCCTACCGTGAGTGCTGCGGACATTCAGACCCCTGCTTCTGTCGAGGCAGGGGGCACTCTTGCTCTATCTTCGAGTGCTTCTAGCACTGCTATGTTTGGCTCTGGGTTCACCCAAGCATATGCTTCTCAATCTGGTCCCTTTGTTTCTGGGATGTCCATTGCTGGAAATCCCTCTTTTTCCTTTACCGCCGGTGCAGCTGGATCTACGCCCATGTCCAACATGGCTAGTGGATCAGCTTCTTTTCAGCGTTTCCCCTTTGGGACTGGGCATATTCCTAGTCCCAATCCTTCTTTAGGGTCGTTTCCTTTTACGTCCCAGACCCAAAGTTTCAATCCTTGGGCTCAGGGGCCAAGTTCGACTGCTTTTATGGGGTGGAATCCTATGTTTGCAACGTCGGGGGCGGGGAATCAGTTCATCGCGAGTCATCCAGGGAATGCTTCTTTCCTTGCATCGAGTGCTTATCAGTCTTTTTCTCCTCTATCTAATGCATGGAACCCCTACCAGGGGCTTACATCTTCAGTCAATACTTCAGCGGGGGGAACTAGTCTGGGTCTTGGTAGCTCGGCGTGGGGAGGAGGTTCTTCTCCGTTTTCTACAGGTCCTTTCTGGCAGCCTGGTGCCTCATCAAATCCAGGCTATTCTTTTCAGAATGTGGGAAATCCATCCCATCAAGGATGGAATTCTCAGGCTCCGCCGCGATTACCATTTCTGGCAACGTTAAACTTGCCAGACTTGGCGAAGTTAAATAATGACCCGATTCGGTATAGTCCGGGTTGGCCTCCGGTTCCAACCAAACTTCCTTCAGACATTCCTAAGTTTGAAGGTAAGAATGGTGAAGATCCGGCGGACCATGTCACCACATTCCACTTATGGTGTTCATCCAACTCTCTGATCGACGATTCGATTAGATTGAGATTATTTCAGCGCACCTTAACTGGAAACGCCGCGAAGTGGTATATAGAGCTTACTGGGGGCAGTTTCGCCACATTTGGAGAACTGGCTGTCACTTTTCTTAACCATTTCGAGTTGCCTGTCAGATATGAGGCTGGGACCGAACTCCTGGCTAATTTTAAGCAGGATGAGGCAACTCACATTTCTGATCATATTCAGGAATGGAGGAGAAGGAAGAGGCTTATCAAAGCCCATATTCCCGGTGAGTTCCTTCTCGAGTGGTTTTTGAAATCGCTTCAGTCAGATATTTCAAAGGATGTATCCATGTCAGGGGTATATTCCGAGGAGCAGGCCATCTTTAGGGCCCAGCAGTTAGAGTTGATCTATTCTCGGTCTGGCATGCTTTACAAGTATTTGCCTAATGCTCCTCGCTCCAAATTGGATCTATCGAAACCTAAACCTGGTCCGCATGGTGACGGACTTGTCGGATCGGTCAGTAGTAGTGCAGCCAGCCTGCTTTCTCAATTGCAGCAGTTGTCTTTACAATCTGCTTCTTCTGGTCAGGCTGTGCCTGCTGATTCTTCACCTTCCGAGTCTTTGTCCATTAATGCTGTCCAATCTTCTGAACCCAAAGGAAATCAACAGTCCGATGGGAAGAAGAAGGGACGTAATAACAAGAAGAAGGGCAAGAATGGGAAGGGCAATGCAAATAAGACCAACGAGCGTGTTGGCGAAGGGCAAAAGGAGAAAAAGAAAGTTAAGTTTCCGTGCAAGCTTTGTGCTGGAGACCATCTCACTCATCTTTGCCCGAAAATTCAGGATGCTCAGCGCCTGTTATCTCAGCAGGGTTCTTCTAGTTCCCAGGCTGTGCTAACAAACCCTTTTCCCCAAGGGCAGCAATTAATTGCTGGCGCGAATCAAAATCCTGGGGCTTCCTCTGGAGGTCCTCGGGAAGGGGAAATTCCATCGAATATCTTTATGATGAGTGCTCACGTGGATGTCGCTACGAGATCCCGTGATTATGGCGGAGAGGAATCTTCGAAAGCTAAGGAAGTTCCTGATGCTACTGAGCCGCTTCATATCACGAAGCCAACTATCGAGTCTATGCCTCGGATACCGAAGGCATCCTCTAAGCGGTCAACGATCAATCCGAACATGAGGGCTGCCCAGAACTACTCGATTGTAGAAGATCTGGCGCAGAGTCCTTGTGCTATGTCAGCTTTAGAGGTACTCCAGTCTTGTCCGGCTCAGCGCAGTGCTTTGCTCACTGCCATTGGAGCTATAGATGCGAAAAATTCTCTTCTGATTACCTTTGATATGAAGAATTTTAAGAAGAGACTTCCTCATCATATGGCCTTCCATATTAAATCATCGTACCGGAAGACTAATATCTTTCGCACGGTCGTTGATGAGGGTGCTTCTACTTGCGTGATGTCTCTCGCATGCTTGAAGACACTAGGATCTCCCAAAGCTGTTCCATCTAGCACTATTCTTACTGCATTCGATGGCCATTCTCATAGGCCCCATGGTATTGTCCCGGCTTTGCCCATCTGTGTTGGGGGAAAAACCGTTAACATAGAGGTTGAGGTAGTAGATGCAGCCTTAGACTACAACCTTCTGTTGGGAAGAAACTGGATATATGATATGGATGCCATTGCATCTTCACTATTTCGGATAGTATGTTTTCCCCACGAAGGGAGGATAGTTACGGTGGATCAACTGGACTGTCCTCCTGTAGACCTGGATGCGCCTCCTGACTCATCTGTCCCTAAGTTGGACAATACTAAGGCACCTATCGAGAATCTGGGAGTTGGAATGTATTCTTCCCTGATGGGATCTTTTGATCTTCCTCCCCCTAAGGTGTCTATCAATGCTATTTCATCCTCCAAGGCTCCCCTTCGAAGAGAGTTCTTTCGAACTCATTATTTTTCGGACCCTTGGACCTTACCTTCCCCCACCGCCACTTTGGAGGAAGGGCAAGTGGGTGGAATGGCATTCCCGATTTCTGCAGCTGAGATTGCATATCAGTCTGTTGTTGACACTGCAGAGTCTGATCCAGCTCCTCTTTCGCCGGAAGAGTTGGATGGTGATGTGGCTCCGGCTTGGACGCTTACTTCTTCTTCTGCCCGGGATTGTCTAGATACCACTCTTCCATCTGAAGAGGCCATCCTGGAAGCAATGACAGGTATAGAGAGACCGTGGGATGACTTGCATCATCGGTCTTACTTCCTACCCGACTTGAGCGAAGTCGAAGCTAGTTTTCCAAGTCCTCAGTCTCCTGGACCTGTTCACCCAGTCTTGAGCCCCTTAGCACCAGCACAGGTTTATGCTGAAGGGAACATGGCTGTGATCTCTCCGACTATCCCGGTGAACATCTCCGGGAATCCCAACATTATTGAGAACGTTTTCATTGGAGCTGAATGTTCCCGTGAAGAAGTTCAAATCTATACCGAGCTCTTCAAAGAGTATAGGGATGTTTTTGCTTGGTCTTATGAGGAAATGCCTGGCATAGACCCATCTATTGTCCAGCATGAGATCAAGACGTATGAAAACGCTAAGCTGGTCAGGCAAAAACTTCGTCCGGTTAATCCTAGGAAGGCAGCAGCTATCAAAGCTGAAGTTGAAAAGCTGCTCAAGGCGGGATTCATTTTCCCAGTTCCTCTGACTGAATGGGTTTCAAACCCCGTTCCGGTAGATAAAAAGCAAGGAACGATTCGAGTATGCATCGATTTCAGAGACCTGAATAAGGCGTGTCCTAAGGATAATTACCCCACACCTTTCATTGATCAGATTATTGACGAGTGTGCCGGTAACGAGATTTTCTCCTTCATGGACGGTTTTTCTGGTTATAATCAAATTACTATCCGTCCAGAAGATCAACATAAGACAGCATTTATTTGTCCCTGGGGTACGTTTGCATATAAGAAAATGCCTTTTGGTCTGAAAAATGCTGGAGCTACTTTTCAGCGGGCCATGTCTTACGCCTTCCACGACATCAAGAAAATTATCGAGGCATACTTAGATGATCTAGTTGCTCATTCTCGAAAGAGGATGGATCATCCAGGACACCTCCGGCAAATATTTGAGAGATGTCGTTTTTATAAAATTCGTTTGAATCCGAACAAGTGCGTTTTCGCGGTAACATCCGGTCGGCTGTTGGGATTTATCGTGTCTAGTGAAGGGATAGGGGTAGATCCCTTCAAGGTTGAGGCAATACTTCGGTTGCCTCCCCCGTCTTCAATCCGTCAACTTCAAAGTCTCCAAGGGAAGTCTAACTTTCTTCGGAGGTTTATCGTTAACTATGCTGAGATTACAAAGGGATATATGAGATTGTTGAAGAAAGGAGTCCCTTTTCTTTGGGACGACTATGCTCAACGCTCATTCGATGCCTTGAAAAAGGCATTGACCTCTGCTCCTTTACTGAGTCCACCCGATTATAGCAGAGATTTTCTTTTGTATCTGGCTACGGCAGAATCTACCATTGGTATGGTTCTGGTTCAGGAGGATGATGCTCTGGCTGAGCATGTTATTTACTACCTTAGTCGAGGACTGGTAGGACCTGAACTGCGATACACCCCGATAGAAAAATTAGCCTTAGCAGTAGTTCATGCTGTGCAGCGACTCCGGCATTATATTATTCTTCGCAAAACTTATGTCTTGGCAGCTGCCAATCCATTTCAGTTTGTCCTCAGCAGGCGAGTGATTGGGGGCAAATATAATAGATGGATTGTGATTTTACCAGAATTTGATCTAGAGTTCATGTCTGCCAAATCCAAGAAGTCATTAGTTTTTGCGGAATTGATCTCCGAGTTGCCTTGTGGAGAGGCGATGATCTATGATGAGTCCTTTCCGGACGAACACTTGTTTCTGATCTCTCCACAAGATCCTTGGTATGGGGACATCATTGTATATCTCCAGACTGCGAAGTTTTCCTCTTCTTTTTCGAAAGATGAGCGTCGTAAGCTGCGTCACTTAGCTAAAAGTTATCTGATTATTGGTGATGCTTTGTACCGTCGAGGGGTTGATTCAATCCTGAGACGCTGCTTAACTTTCGAAGAAGCTGAGGCTGTGCTTAATGATTCTCACGGTGGAGCTTGTGGGGGTCATTTATCAGGGCTTGCTACAGCCCAAAAGATTTTGCGTGCTGGCTACTTCTGGCCCTCGATTTTCAAAAATTGTATTGAATCGGTCAAGAAGTGTCATCCTTGTCAGGTGTATACTCGAAAAATGCGCGCTCATCCAGCTCCGCTTTTTCCAGTCGTTACTGTCGGACCCTTTACAAAGTGGGGTATGGATTATACTACTTGTAACCCGCCTTCGGCAAAAGGTCACAAGTACATTATCGTAGCGGTAGACTACTTTACGAAGTGGGTCGAAGCTATGCCTACTTTTGGGAACGATGGTGAGACTGCAGCTCTTTTCTTCTTCACCCAAGTCATTGCTCGTTTCGGTATACCTAGAGAGATTGTCACTGACCATGGCAGTCACTTTCAGAACAGTATGATGGCTGAGTTGGCTCTTAAATTGGGTTTGCGGCAGGAGCATTCATCTCCATATTATCCTCAGGCCAATGGCCAGGTGGAAGCCGTGAATAAGTCCTTGAAGACAATTCTTCAACGGACGATTGATAAACATAGATCCAACTGGCACATTATGCTATATCCTGCACTCTGGGCATACAGGACGTCAGTTAAAACTGCAACTGGCTTTACTCCGTTTCAATTAGTCCACGGGGTGGAATCCGTATTTCCCATTGAATGCGAGATTCCTTCCCTTAAATTAGCTGTTGAGCTTCTTCCTGACACTTCTAGTCTGGCAGAGCGGCTTCTTCATCTGGAACATCTTGATGAGAAGCGTCGAGATGCCGCCACGTTGAACGAAGCGCATAAAAACCGAGTCAAAGTCCAGTACGATAAGGCGGTTAAGCCTAGGGTCTTTTCCGAAGGCGACCTTGTTTTGGTCTATGCCCAAGAAAAGGATGCCTTGGGGGCCGGAAAGTTTAAGTCGATGTGGTATGGCCCCTATATCGTTAAAAAGGTCCTTAAGAAAGGAGCGTATACCTTGGTTGACTTCGAAGGAAACGAGTTGTCGGAGCCCCAAAATGGGCTCTATCTGAAGAAGTATTATGCCTAGGCTTTGGCCTGGCATTTTGCTTTGTATATAGTAGTTTTTGTCTTGTACATATCTGTTTGATTTTCGATTTTTTGATGGGATGGTGATGTTTTTGATCTGCTTTGGCAGGTTGTGTTGATGTCATGAGTCATTATGGTTTCGCCGATGGTGCTAGTAGACACACCCGGAACTTAGCTTCCGGGGCTTGGGTGCTTCATTATCCTTCCGGTCAGCTGTTGGTATCAAGAGGGGTCTGCATTGGTCCTGCTTCCAATAACGTAGCAGAATACACTGCAGTCATTCATCTACTCTCGGAGGCAATATCTCTGGGTGTTGATTCGTTGGTAGTTTTTTTGGACTCTCAGCTGGTGGTGTCGCAGTTGAACAACACTTATCGGGTACGAGATCCTGTTTTATTACGATTGTTCTTGAGGGTACGTTTGTTACAAAGGTCATTTCAATTTTTAACATTCATTCATATTCCTCGAGCTGACAATTGGTTTGCTGACTCATTAGCTAATCAAGCTTTAGATTGGCATATTAATCATTCGATACAATAAAATCTAAATCATCAAAAACATCATACATTTGATACATTTATCACATCACATCAAAATATCGCTGTATATATATCATCAGTATGTCAAAAAACTTTACAAAATTTTGGATCCATCAATGCCGTACAAAACTTGGGCTTATGCCCCATCATGTTCAGTCTCAAAAAATATACAGTCATCCAATATGAAAATCTGTCTAATCCTGAGGACCCTGCTCAGCGTTCCTATAGAACATCACTGCAGTGGCCACACGGCGGAACAGTCTAACCCAGTCCCGGGGTACTCCTACAACCCGTCTCTGGACGGCTTCTGGCAAGTCCTCCACAGCAGCCAGAGGGATTTGGCGGGTCAGTCCCTCCAAATTTCTCTGAACGGCCTGGAGTGTCCTATCAGAATCCGTTGTCTCTGCTTCACCTCTGCGGCGTTTATGACGTGCTAGGCCCTCAGGACGTACTGGTCCAACATCTGAAACATGATCATTTTTCATTTGTCAGTCATTATGAATCCAATCCAAAAACATGTTTGTTTTTCATTTTTCATACATATTTGAAAAATCCAAAAAAATCATATAAGTTAAAATTTTTTGAAAAACTTACCGACTGCTCCCCATGCGGCACCGGGTGGAAGTACTAGATCTGGATCTCCTCGGAAATCCATCCCGGCATAGGGATAGTCATCTACTGCGATGATCTGTTCTCTCCACCATAAGAAGAACTCATCATCCCCGGTAGTTCGGGGTACCTCGCTGCCCCCCAGTCTCTTCATCATGTCTGCCCAACGGGCAATTCTTGGGTCCCGAGGGCTGCTGATAGTTGAGATGACTTTGGGTCTCAAAGCTGGAACTCTCTCGAAGAAGAATGTAGTCAAAATGGTTCCATAGCCAAAGTGTTTTGTATGTGTTTTGCGAATCGACGTCAGTTGTTGTTTCATATTCAGTAGCAGGGCAGTGCACCAATCATACACATGAATTAAGCACTCTACAACTATGCTCATGTGCGCCCTGGACGCCTGATGCAGTGAGGCAGATCCTGCCACTCTGCCGATGGTGAACAGGAGGATCTTCATGTGCAAGTCCCTGATATCTCTGATTGCAATCTGTGTGCCTACTTTTTTGGAATCTTCTATGCGATAGAGTTGGACATAGTCCTCCACGGTTAACCCTCCCAGGGGCTTTCCGTGCAAATCCACTGGGTCTCCCCTTCTGGAGAGTCCAGTGATGAAGTATATATCTTCCACCTCTATGCGTAGTGGCATTTGATCAATGATGAAACAATCCTGATCCGGTTCCCAATAATTTACCAGCATTTCAAGCAATCTCACATTACTTTTCATATTGGGCATTTTGAAAATTTTGAATAATCCACAGTTTCGGAGGACGTTTTGTGCTGCGCGGTCTTCCATGACCTCTTGGTCCACTGCACTATGCTCGCGTTCCCTCCATGAAATTGTCATCCTGAAGAAATTCATTAAAATTTGCATTAGAAACTCATTTTTAAATTCGGACTTGCGCATACGCTAGTTTCGCTGTGCACAGTCGCGTATACACGCGGCTTTCCTTCTTTGAACCCGCGTATGCGCAGGTACGCGTTTTTTAATAAGGGTTTCCAGGTAAAAATCCACTTAATTTTAAATTTTAAACGGACAAAATGAATCAACAGGATGAATAAGGAGCCTACCTGAAGTTTCGCTGAATTCCGACGGTCGGTTGTTGCTGGTTTGACGAAACAAGTTTTTAGCTCCCGAGCTCTTTTTCCAAATCAGCTATGCAATAATGAACCATTTGAGAGGTAATTTGTGTATTTATGGCTAAAAAATTGAAAATTTTCGCAAAAATTTCCTTATGCTTATTTTTTCGATCTGTCTTATGCTGTATAACTCGATTGCTTGGAAGTGCCCAGTTTGGTATATTTCAGGTACATTTTGACATTTTCGAGATTTTTCCCGGTTTTTGACCCATGTGTTCAGACTCTTCATGGCAGGTATATGATCTTCACTGGCATATAGGTTAGGGAATCACTTTCCATTGCATCTTGCATTCTAGCCTCCATACTGATCACTTGCCTTAGGGTCGATCCCATCAGGTCATGAGTATTATACCATTTCCACTCGCCGATTTTTAAAATCATGACTTGATGGTAGAGCCTTCCTTTACATGGGCTTCCTAGTTAGTTCCTCGCTATCACTTGTCGCCCATGCTGCTTTTTATGTAGGCTCGGGAGTCCTCTTTAGTCCCGCCATGTCTTTCGTGTTGAAGCTTCATTCTTCTTCTTCATCACTTATCCTTTTTCTGGCTTATACCCTAGAGGCTCCCTGGTGTCGTTCAGTTGTATTACTGCATTGCATATTGGCTACTTGTTTATCCTGGCCTTTAGCCGGCTTCATTTGGACTCGATGTTTAAGCCAAATTTTGACCTTGACTTTCTATACAAGTTAACCATTGCATGCACTTAGCTATCACGACTTGACACCTTTGTACCCATGGATGGAACATTCCTCTGAGTATCACTGACCAGTTTTCGCCACCTTGCATTGAGCATAGGATTGTTCCAAACCCCAGAACTAGTGCATCTGCTTTTTTCGATACTCGTTCTATCCATTGTATCATAGCATTCTTTTATTCTTTTTCAGGCTTATTATGAAAAAGACAAAAAAATTAAATATAACAAAAAGAGTGGGAACGGGATGTATCTTCGTTATTTCGATGGCGGTACAGAGTCAGTTTGTCGCCCTTGAACAAAGCACATATACTTATATATATTTCCTTCATTTGGGATGGTTCTAGTTTGACCTAGGTTCAGCCTTTACCATGTTTCACTTGTCAGTTCTCCCCCGGTTGGTTATCTCTTCCAATCATATGGAGAGTTTGTTTTGCCTCTTGCAAGACAGACTTATACAGTGTCACTTTTTACTGCCATGGTCATCACAGAGTCGTGTTTTTGTTCAAGGGAAGTCTAGCCTGAGTCGGCCATTCTGCGGTGTCTCTTGACTCATTATTCAGTCGGCCTTCCCGGTCTTGTCAGTATCATGTTCTATCACATCAGGTGTTTTGATCTTCTGCTCGTGCTGGTTTGAGAAGGTCCCCATTGACTTCTTGACGGCGGGTTTGTCTCTTATCGACTACGACACATTGCTCTGAGAGCAAGCCTAGAGCCGCACCTTGGGCCTATTTCCATCATTGATAGGTGACCTCGTGCTCAGCATTTGATCATCATCATGGGTCTTTGACTGAGTGGTTTCCCCTGTGTTCGACGTCAGCACACATTATCACACTTGGGATTCGTGCGGTACCTGGATTTCCATTTGACCCTATCGGTGGATTTCTCGCCTCTGTGTCAGCTTTCACTATTGGTTGGTTCAGAGGGTTTCTTCCGTGCGCTAGCTTCATCTTGTGCATGTCGGAAACGTACTTCGGTTTTGGTTCCATCACTCTACTTCGTCCGATTCCTTCCAAATCTTGGCATGCGGGTTACACTCGCGCTGGACTGATGTGGGATGCCTTAATGCCTTCCTTCCAGCAGATCTTTTCCCATCGACTCCGACTCATTGCTCTGGGAACAAGATCTAGAGTCTTTTTGTCAGTACCTTAGGGTTTGCAGTCATCAGTGGCAGACTCTTCGCTATCGACGGTGGGGATTCATTATTGCCTCCTGATTGGTAGATTCTTTCAAGTGTTCGACTTCAACTCATTCATTCACACTTGTCAGATTGTACTGGGGCACCTTGACACTCATTATCATTATCGGTGGGTCGTCTCGCGTTGGTTAACGGGAAACATCATGGCCCGGTAATCCAACGATTTCTCACATGGTCGACTTCAGCTCATTTATTCCCAGTGTGTAGAATTGTGCCGTTGTGATCGGTGAAGACCTTGGGTTGCATCGGCATTTCTCGGATCACTGTTGACAGTTCTTTCAGTTTCTGCCAGTGTTGCCGTCCACCCTTATATGTTGCAGTTCAGCACAGCAGCATCTTATATGTTGATCCCCGAGTTGCGTGATTGTACCGTTTGATCCGCCTCTTATGATCCGGTACTTGGAGATTCGGTTACTTGATCAGATATCCAGTTGCACTATCTTTGCTCAGCTTTCTATATGTGATACTTGGACATTGATACAGACTTGTCTTTCCGGGCCCTGCTCAGATGATTCACTATGTACTTTCAGTTCAGTTATACTTGTATACATGTTGGATCTATTCGGTACTTTCTATATATATGATGTATTATTGACTGAGCATGGGTTGACGATCACCATAGTTGACGATCACCATGGTTGGCCATAGTTAAACATGGTTTAGCCATAGTCAACCACTATTAATCATAGTGAACTATGGTCACCCTTCGTCAACAATAATCAATCATGGTCAAGCATGGTCAACCGAACTCAAACATGATCAACCGCGATTATCTTTAGTCAACCATAACCATCATGGTCACCCATGGAAAACCGTAGTGCTCATGGTTAGACCATGGAAAACCATGCTCGAAACTATAGAATACGTTCACTGTGGTCAAGCATCGTCGACCATGGTCAATTATAGGAAACCACAGGCAGCCTTAGTTAGCCATGGTTTACCACTGTGCGTCATAATCAACAAAAATAAATCTTGATCTACCATGGTCATTATTAGTAACCGTAGTCACCATAGTCAACCATAAATTTCCGTGATCAACCCCATGCTCGACCATGTTAAACATGGGCAACCGTGGTCAAATTTGTTAAACATGGTCAACCATGGCCATCAATTGTTAACATGGTCAACCATAGTCTATCATAGAGAACTATGGTCAACCTTGGTCAAAATGGGTTGTCCATGGTCCCCAATTGTCAACATGGACAACCACAGGATATCATAGTCAATCACAATCGATCGTAGTCAGTTATAATTGAATGTGGATAACCATGGTCACCCATAGTTGACTATATGTTGACCATAATAAACCGCCCTCAACCATAACTCGACCATATTATTCCACCTTACTCAACCATGTTCTACAAATCCTCCCCACGTACGTCAATTGTCAACTAGCATAACGACGTTAGTAAATGTGGTTGATATACACTGATCTACGCTATTAGTTTTTAAAAGTTTCTAAAATGGCATCGATCGACGTATATGACATTTACTAATGTGGATGTGCTAGTATATTTTTAATAGGTTTCACTTTCAACCGACGAGTTGAGAAACCCAAGACACCAGCACAAATGTCCTAATTTCATCTCGAATATTTCTATGCATATCCATTTCTTAGAACTTGTCATCTTCTTGTATTTTTGTGGCATTCCGTCAAAAGAAATATTACGAGCGTGTTCAACTCAAAAGTAGTTAACACTACTCCTCGCACTATCAAATCATGTAATACCTACTCTTATGTATATAGTTGGTCTTTCAGGTCACTAAAGATTGGTGAATCCAATGTTTTCCTTAAATATGTAAACATGTATGTCGCGCCCTTGACGCCTTGTAGATGCAACCATAGAAAGAGAAACCAAACATAATTCATTTGGCATTAAGATGGATATATGTCGGTATTATATATTATCTACAAGCTTCAACCAGTGAAAAAGGAAACCAAATAGAGAAGCATAACAATCAAATTTATTTTTTAACTGTTTCATAACACTTTTCGTATGCTCTTTAAATTTGCCATCTTCTAGTTTGAATCCGATTAGTGTACGTCTTGCCATATTCCTAGATAAAACAAGCAAACATGCATTTGGCATAAGACGATCAAAAGTGCCATGGGTATCATGTGTTGGATATGAGAGGAGAAGGCTAAAACCAATATTAAAGAATCACTCTGTAGTAGAGTCGCATATCTAGGATGTTATTCAAGTGGCTTGGTTTTGAATATCACTTTCTCACGAGTATAGAGCTTAAGAAATGGAACTTGCAATATGCCTTTCACACTTTCAATTCCTTCATCGTTTGATCACATGTTCCCTTGGTTAAATTTATATCTACTGCAACATTGAGGAACTTGTTCATTACTTCTCTTGGACTAATCGAGCAGAGATAGTGTTGATAGCCAGAGGATTTTATGTTTATGTTGTTCTTGAACATTTCCTTATACTTGTGTCCAAGTAGACAGTGTTTTTGTGCTCCATCCAACCTTTCATTGCAAGAAAAGGGATGTTATGATTGGGGGATATATTTTGTAATGTAGAGCATCCAATAGTTTCCCTTGGTACAAGAGTAAATTTGGGAGTCTCAGAATGCGATTCCCATGTATTAAGGGTGTCATCTACTTTAGCATGGAGTGTTCCCACTTGCATCCCTTATTGTGTAAGAAGGATGTTACGAAATGTCCCAATGGATGCTCCCACGTTTGAGGATAACGAGGAAAGGATTGAAAAAGAAAAAAGAGGAAGTTAAAAG
The DNA here is from genome assembly GCA_034641835.2 of Pinus albicaulis. Lineage (NCBI taxonomy): Eukaryota > Viridiplantae > Streptophyta > Pinopsida > Pinales > Pinaceae > Pinus > Pinus albicaulis. Next base: position 8,747 of record JAXQQM020070899.1, on the reverse strand, counting down.
GTCGATGCTTGTTTGAATGGGCAGGGAATGTTAAGCCCCTAGGTCTTGGGATGTTAGATTGCTATTATTTTTGTAAGTGTACCCATGCAATATCCTATAAATATACATCAAGGAAACTCATTTGAACAGACATATTACCTTGTTGATTTAATATATTGTAAAAAGAGGTTTCCCCCTCAAAGAGGCTTCTATTTGACCCATTATTTCACTTGATTAAGCACATATTTCTAATTTGGGCATTTTTTCATGCTTATTTGGATATTTGGTCCATTACATTTGTTATATAAAAAAATTGTTGTGTTTCATAAATAAAGCTACTCTAAATTCTGCTACACAGGTTTGCAAAGCTTTTATACCCAGAAAACCATTTGTTTTATCCATCAATCACAATTACAGATCCAAAAGGTATTATTGTTCAACCAACTTAACGAGTGTATTGATTATTTTCCTCGGAGACAAAAATCCGCAAGATAAATTTTCTTTGTACTTATACCTTTAAAGTAGAATTATCATGTTTGTTTATAATTCTTATCATACCATATGGATTTCGCGCCTACTTGTAGAAATAGTGTGTTAATGCCCCTCTATGTATCCCTTCAAAATAGACAACTCATTAATAATTCGTAGTGTGTGTCAACGTAACATAGCTCCAAATTACACATTCTCGTGGTGATGAAAGTATCCCTTAATCCCCGTGTCCATATATGGAGGATTTCCATATGAACTTCTTTTCCTATCATTTTCTCCTTGTCTTTTGTGGATTTATCATCTTGCTTTAGGTGTTTTTAATCAATGGCTCAACATGGCTACGGTATTCAATGTACTTAGGTACATTGTGGTTACATGACTACTTATAACACTGCCTTTTGTGATGTTACCATATAATTTGAAATAGTTACATAGTTACACATTTTCCACATTCCCAAGACTTGCCTTATTTTATTTGTCACTGTTTGAAGATGATTTGGAATAACTCGTGTACCATTTCACCGTGAAAACTTGGAAACTTGCATGGGTTAATCAATTAGGAATTTGCACGAGTGTGTCTCGATTTCAGACTTTGGAACATTCTGAAAATCTCATGGACTTCGGTCATGTGCACGGGATTTCTAGAATATTTTGGAATTTGCTATCAACATAAGGATGGCTTATGAATGTGCTATAATATACGGTGATTATGCATGGTATGTTTATCATACCTTCAAGAAATTTGAAATATGCATATTAAAAAGAGTGAACCCGTCTTTAATTTTCCAAACACTATTTTGAATTTAATGGGATTTCTAATTTTCTCAAAATGGCCATTTTAATTAGTTGGATTAGATGGGGATGTTAGGTCCTATGGGACATCAACGAAAAATTAGGGGGTTCCAAATTTTGGCGGAGTGATTTTTTTGGAAAGAATAAAGAAGGAAAATAAGAAAACCATACTACATGGCTTCATTGCATGTTAAACCTTGAGTTGCAAAGCGTCGAGGACAAAGCTTTTTGAAGGACAATACTATGGTATGACCTCAAGGGGAGCATATATGGGGTTATATGAATATGATATGAAACAAGGGGAGGATATATGGGGTTAAATGTACATGGGATGTGTACATTTATATGTAATAGTGGTCAACAAGATAAAGGGGCCACGTGTGCAATGTGTGAATAGCTATATACAGAGAGCATCCGGTCATATATATATATATATATATTTTATTTTATTTTATTTTTCTTATCCGTAAGCTATTATATTTCATTAGTGTAATATAAACAATGTAGTACAATGGGAAAAAATCAGAATGAGCATTGGGTGATTGTACAACAAGATATCCAGACTTCCATATCATTGTAGGGAAAAGATCCCATACATCTCGATTGAACATAGATACCATCTAGAAACAAAAAACCAAAAAAATATTCCTTGATCAAAACCAAGTAACACTAAATCAACGGTTGAAGAGTCATAGTCTCAAGCTTATAGAAACAACGTAGATGTTTTTCCATGAAGGAAACAAAACCCTATTTGGATTGGAGATCCACGGTGCATGCAAAATTTGAAAAACCCCAAAATCTACGAAGAGAAGTTGGAGTTAGATAGTTTGGGTCTTAAGCTCTCATCACAATTTTGTTTTAACCAAGGGTTGGTGTCGAATTCAAGTACATGTCGATAGAGTGTACGAGGTCTCGACTGAGAATTTAATTTCATCACATATGCACACATCCTTGCCAAAACCCATGACACGTCTTCACGAGATTAACCTCACGTTAATGGAAAAGCAAGCAAAGGCATCGACAAACAATGCATCAATTGTTCTAATGAAAAAAGGGCCAAACCCCAAGGATTTCATAGATACAAGGATGAATGGTCACTCAACTTGGTCACAGGCCCTCTCAAAACCTATCTTATAAAAATAGAATAAAGTCGAATAACACAAGCCCATTCCATGCCTTCAGATATAACAATAAGATTATCTAGGATGCATCTACCTTGTATAAAGCATGTATGCTCTAACATGATTATATTAGGTAATATATGCTTCATAATGCAAACTTTATGCCCGGGCCCAAATTTTTCGTGATGTACTAATCGAAGTGATTGTTGTATGGCATGGCATCAACTTAGGTTTCCTAGCCTCGGGGATGAAGTTATGATTCCCGATCATGCTCAAATTCATTGACCCTCATGAGGTGGAACAACATGGACCAAGCCTATTTTTCTTCATCAAAAGAGATTAGGTGAAGGTCCTTAGACATAGTTTCAAATTCTTCTTAAATGCCCCGATGATGTAAACCAAAAAACTCACGAGGATGCCCTACCTACAAATTCATACTAAGCATATCCACCAAAATCTTAACCATGGTGAAAAATGGTAGGAATTACTAATTCACCACGAAGATGCTACCATAATTTTGTTTGCAGTAGCAATGAAACATTAAATCCAAGGCAAATAACAAAGCACTGATTAGGCACGAGTCAATTACAACATATGAAATTTTATTTGCACTGACACATTCTAATTGGACAATTGAAATTTACAAAATCAACTCCACTCACACAATGTAATGGATGGATGATAGAATGACTTTTCAATTGATTTGTGTATATTATTAAATTTTTTATAGAATATTAAATCCCCACCATCCACCTAATAATTATTATTAGTGAAATTAAAGCATATTTATTAATTACATCTAACCAAAAAAAAAATGATAATAATAACAATAAAACTTACAAAAATGCATACATTTTTAAATTCCAAAAACAAAATAAGATAAAAAGATAGAAAAAATAAATAAAAGCCACCAAAACTAAATATAAAAAATCTCAATATTAAATCTAAATCTAAATCTAAGAATTCCCCATTAAAACCCAAAAACTAAAACTAAAAATAAAAATTAAACTAAGACTAGAACCAATACTAAACTAAAACTAAAAATTAGAATTAAACTAGGAGTAGAACAAATACTAAACTAAAGCTGAAGTAAACGTAAACTAAACTAAAACTAACCCTGAGAAATGAGCTCTAGTCGGTGGCACGAGAAATGGAGGATGTAAAGAGTTGATGACATTTACACAGAGAAAGAGAGAAAGCAAGAAAGCGCGCGAGAGTTTGAATGATATTTGGTGAATCATCAAGCGGGAAGAAGCACCCAAGTTTCATCTCTCTACCTGGCAGCCATGGGAGCGGGCACGCAATCCATCTCACAGAAACCACACCTGCAAAAGCGTAGCCGAAGCCACGCTTGCAAAAACTTTGGAGCTCCAAAGCAAAATGGAGAAGAGAGGGATAGACAAGGGAGAGGTCAGATTCGGCAGAAAATTCAGAAAGCCTGCAGTTACTGGCTCGCAGGTATTTGCAAACACACTGGAGATGACTGTAGATACCTCCACTCACACAGTGTTGGAGGCTCCGATGTCACTTTTTTAACAAAGCTCGTGGGTCACAGAAACAAGGTAGGTAGCTTCTTGGTTTCTTTATTTGCTCTGCATATTCTTAGCTTGTTTTGGTCTTTGCCCGTTCTTTGTTGGTTTTCTGCCCTGTTTCTTGTTTTCCTTATTTTTTTGACATATCCATTTGATTTGCTTTCTTCCCGCTCCTGGTTTCTTTATTTTTATGTGTTTTGTTTCTTGGTTCGCTTATCTTCTTTGCATATCCATTTGCCCGCAGCCCATTCGAGGGATTGCTCTTCCTTCTCATTTAGGTGCTGCTTCCAAACTCTGTTCTGCTGGACAAGACAACAAGCTTATGGTCTGGGACTGCCTTACAGGCCAGGTACTCTGAGCTTTTATTTGCACTCAACTCTTCTATCGTCTATTAATATCTTCATCGAAGCTTACCATCTTCTTTCTCAAACAGGGTACAGATATTCCTTTACATGGCGTCAGCGAAGTTGGATGCCTCCTTAGCGAAGGCCCTTGGCTTTTTGTTGGTGTTCCTAACGCTGTCAAGGTAATTTAACGAGATTAAGCTTAGTATTAGCGTTGATTTTGTCAAAGTGATTTTCTCCAGGTTGCTAACACAGTGTATTTATATTTCAGGCTTGGAATACTCTCACGTCCACGGAACAATCTTTAGATGGACCCACGGGACAAGTTCATGCCCTTACTGTCGTTAATCAAATGCAAATGCTTTTTGCTGGAACAGAAGTGAGTCTCCTAAACTGCCTTGGCTTATGTAGTCATATTTGTTGTGACAAACGCCCTGGTCTAACCGGAGATGGTCACTGTGTTTCTCGACTCTCTTGCAGTTTTCTGGTTTTTCTTTTTTTAAATACATAATGCCAAAAAGAGAATTTCCTTCATATGTACAAACTACACCATTTGACCTGACAATTCCTGACTCACGAGACTTCTTGACACCACCGCATATCCTGACATGGCCAAAGATATCGGAGTCCTCTACAAAAATACAGTGGCCAAAGGAATCCGAATTTTGACATTGTTTGCTAATAAATGCCTACTGATAATGACAGACAACCACGTGTGGATGTCACCATTTATTTTTAAAACTAGTAGATGTAGCATTTTCTGTTGTATACTGAAAGTACACTGTTTGTATATATTATGCCAACCAGAATGATTAGGAGGAGGGACAGTCCTTCAGCTCAAACCCAATCCTTGACCTATCCATCTATAACACATCCCCTTAAGGATTATTTCATTATTATGCCTGGTTTTTACAATTGAGGAGTGGACGAGGCCCATGTACTGGCCAATCTGTTCTTGGTGTGCTAGCCTGGCGAGAATAGAGACCTGAAAGCTTAATTTGCCATTAAATACCCACAAATATGACGGTGCAATCTACAAGCCTACTCCAAGGAAGGCTAAAGTGACATTAGGCTAACCCCCAGTGGATTAGGTTGCAAGCTTGAGTCCTGCTGAATATATCTGCTCATATAAGAGCTTTGTAAAGTCTTCACGAGGAAGTTCTTGTTAATCATGAAACTTAACACCTAAACGAAAATTGGCCCTTCACTAGCCTACGATGTCAAATCATCTTAGGCAATTCTAGAATTTCAAGAATTGCGCAAGGATAAAAGCAACTAAAATCTACCATAGAATCAAACCCAATGTATTGCATACAACGAGGTCCTCTTTCATTCGTAAAGCTTACCTTATTATTATTATTATTATTATTTAACTTTGACAGTGATGAGGATAAATTGGTGGATTTGCATGGTTTCTACTACGGAGGTCACAAGGTAGTGGAAACATTAATGTTTGGACCAACAGATTCAGTGTTTGAACCAAAATTGGACCCAGAGTTCAATGTACAATTTTAGCAAGGCAACCATTTTGTCATACTATTATGACACCTATATTTTTAACTCGGAAATTTAAGACGATATATCAATGTACATTTTTGAGCAAGGCAATCGTTCTGTCGTGCTGTCTTTTCCCTTACTGGACAACACCTATACCATATTTTGACACCTAGATTTTGAACTCATAAATTCAAGACGCTTTGTCAGCTAGAATTGGATATATCAATGTAAAATTTTCAGCAAGTTAACCGTTCTGTCGTGTTGTCTTTTCCGTCACTGGGCAACACCATACCATATTTTGACATCTAGATCTTGAACTTAGAAATTTAAGGCCTCAACGTAAACTATCAATAGTGAGATTATTATTGTTATCATTCTCACGCTACCAATTCCATGCAAAGGGTATCCTTTTTCTACTCCAAATTGATTGGAATTTCATAGCCAAATTAAAAAGCTAGCGAAACGAACAAAATAGCGCGCAACCATTTAATTCTACAAGAAGAGGATTATTGTAAGCACATACAATCATGCATCTATTATGCGTTCATGTAGAAGGAACTCAGCAGCATAATCATCTATGCATAGATCATAATCACTTACAGTCAGATAGTTCAGTCGTACACGAGTAAACTTGTAAAAGTAGCGTTGTGCAAAAAACAAAAATATCTACATAATCACATGTGATAACAATAAAAACCGGCCATAGCCCTACCAAAAATCAGCCAAAAACCGACAATCTGGTTAGACTGCCCCTCGACCCTCCATATCCTCTATGAAGGGTCTATGGAAGTACTAATACTCGTACTATCCATCTTGTTCGATAATGAACGAGTGACCCCACTCTAACTGCGATGCTTCTTTGAATAGTTGATCAACCACTTGGTTCCTTTGCCTGTAAATGTGAGCAACAGTGATGGAGTCAAAAAAATATTTCAGTGCCATAACCTCATCCAACAAAGCTCTAAGAGTATGAACATGACATTGTGCTTCATTTTTGAACCAGTTCATAATATTTTTGGAATCCCAAAATATCTGAATCCTGTTGCAACTCTTCTCTCGGGCGAAGGTGAGGAGGAGTCTGAGACTGTTGAGCTCGGCATAGTTGTTTGTCCTTGGGCCTAATCGCATTTTAATCTTATAATAGTGAGATTCAAAGAGACAGAGAGTAGCTCCCCCTCCACAGCCATGGATGTTTGAAGCCCCATCGTAATATGCCCACAGGAAGGAATTATCAATAGCTTCTGGTGTTATAATTCTGCCCTGTGCTCCGGGCTCGTCGATTGGAATTGAGTGGAAGAGTGTCACAATGGTGTTACTGATGCGAGGCCAATCTGTCACTGCACTTTGAAAAGTAGCTTGATTACGCGCTAGGCAGGTGCCCCAGGATATCAAGATGGGGATATTACGTTGTTTTGGGCAATATGTCGATTGCCACCAGTTAGACCAGGCCTGAAATATAGAGTTTCCATGCGAATGATGTGTGATGCCAGGGAAGTTTTGGTAAGGTGCCAGATGATATTGCTAGATGGGCATGTTAGGGAAGAGGTGATCCACGTCCTCGGCCTGAGATTTGTAGATACAACATCTGGAGGGACCGTGGATGGATCGCCTGATGAGGTTGTCTTCCATTGGGGCGCAATTGGTGAGTATGCACCACATGAAAAGTTTTGCCTTTGGTGGAGCCTTCAACTTCCAGAGGTGTCTCCACCACCACTGTTTGTTCTGGGGTTCATGTTTTGCATATAGAGAGACATACCCTTCCTTAGGAGAGTATATGCCCCTGGGAGATAAAGGCCATAAAAGTTCATCCTCCCTCTCAGTGATTTTGATGTTGGTGACACGGAGAGCCGTGAGATAATTGTTCCAATTCGGATGCCCAATATCCGAGATGTCTAGATCTTGAGACGATTTGCAGGCCTGAGAGATCCAAGAGAAATTAATACTGTCAGCAATTTGAGAAATGGTTTGAATTCCAGCGTTCATTAAGTGCTGTCTCATGGCCAGAGGTAATAGGTACGCCTGACCACAACCAGACCAAGCATCCACACCAATCTTTACATTTTCACCTGATCCAATGCTCCAAGCAAGGCCTTTCTTGATGATGTGGATGGATATGGTGATGGCACGCCAGATAATGGAGGATCCAGGAATGTATGAGGTGGGGCCTCTGATCCACTCGAGTGTAGTCCGAGGAGCAATATATTTGAAATAGGTTACCTCTTGCCAGAGGCTGCTGGCGCTGATTAAGTGCCACCCCAGTTTTGCTGCCAATGCTGTAGCAAAACGATTAAGGTCTTTTAGCCCCTAGCCTCCCCAACTTTTGGGCTTGGAAATCCTCTTCCATCCGATCCAAGCAAAATTCTTGCCATCTTGATTACCCCTCCAAAGGAATCTTCTGCGAATTTGTTGAATTCTAGCCATCACACCTTTGGGAATCCAAGCCAATGCCATCCAGAATGGATGAATTGCCTGCAGCACTGATTTTATTAGAACTAGTCGCCCAACTTTGGATAGCCATCTCTACTGCCATATTTTTACCCTCCTCTCGACTTTTGCAATTAACCAGTTCCAATCGGTGATGCGGTAGTCATTTGGCTTTAGACAAAAACCGAGATATTTGATACCATCCTCTAATTTCCTGCGACCAAAATGGGAATGGGCAAGGGCATGTCTGCATCCCTGATCTATGCACTTCACCAATATGATAGTAGGTTTACAGTGATTGGGGTCCATACCAGTAGCCTTACAAAAAACCTCAAGAATCTTTCTGAAGCCGATGGTGTCTTGGCTGGTTCCATCATGAAAAATAAGTACATCATCCACGAATAAGAGATGGGTTAGTTGTATAAATTCAGATAATTTGACACCTTTTATAGTCCCCTCCGCCTTGGCCTTTTCCAAAAGTTTGGTCAGTACTTCCATGTTTAATAAAAATAGCAACGGGGATAGTGGGCATCCTTGACGAAGCCCTTTACATGCATGAAAAAATTCAG
>JAXQQM020068918.1:0-75280 GCA_034641835.2 Pinus albicaulis | reverse complement strand
TGTTAGCCACCAATAATATTTTGTTACACCTAAAGGTGGCTAAATATTTTTGAGCCTCCAAGGAAAAAATTTTATCACTAAAAATTGTTGGCTCTTGAAGCCTCTTTAAGGCCTCATGCCTCTGTCCCAAATCCTCATTTGCTGTCCCATTTTTTACTCAAAAAATTATGCTGATTCCAAATGAAAGACTGTTGAAAGACCATCTTTTTCCCTCTTCTTAAACCATTCATCTGCTCCCCTTTTTCTCCATCAAAACTGCCTTTTTTTCATAAGTCCTCTTCTTTCCATTTATGAAAAATTCCCCTTTCCATAGTTAAAAACTCATTTTTTAACTATTTCGGAACCCCCAAACCCATTTAAATCCTTGAAAATTTTAATAAAAAACAAGTTTATTTACTATGGACCTAAGCCCCTTGGGCTAAGTCCTAAAAACCACTTCCCCACATATGCCCGTCACCCAAGACCAGGAGCTTAAACGTTGGGGGCCAATCGCAATCGAAGGCCGGGCGGGAGACAAATTCCTTTGTAAATATGTTAAAACCCCGATGCGATTAGTTTATATTGTTAAGTCTTGCGACGCGTTCCGCGCCGTCGATCTGTCGCAAGATCTGACGGCCAGCGCTCAATCACGCCACTCCCCCCTATCGCAATCGCAACACCCATCGTGCGCCTCCCGATTGCGATGCTCTGATTGAAACCCTCCCGATTGCATAGTGGCCGTTGATCTCCCCACGATCCGACGGCCCTCCGCTGATTGCATTTCCTTCTGCTCCTCCTCCGATTGCGTGCCTCGATTAAATCTCCACCGTCCACTCTTCCCGCGGATCAATGGTCTGCGCTCAATCGCAAGCCCCTGCCCGATCGCATTCGCAAGTCGCATTGGCACCGCCCCGATTGAAGCCTTCCGATTTAATTGCAGCCGTCCATTTTCCCGCCTATCCAACGGCCCTTATTCCCTCCGATCACAAGTCTTGCCCCCGCTTTGAAAACCCTCCGATTCATTTTCCGCCGTCGATCTGATCTGCAGATCAACGGCCTGCGCTCAATCGCAAAAGTTTCAAATCGCAGTGTTTTCAATCGCATGTTGTTAAGTGACCTCTCCGATTGCGATCCTTCGATTAGATCTGGACCGTCCACGTGTCCAGATCGGACGGTCCAAAGCCACCCCGCCTGTTTTCCTCTCCCCGCTCTCCTTTTCCTTTTTGCGCAGATCTCCACCGTTGGATGCCTTCATCCGACGGCTTCGCTCCTTCCCCGCCATCTGAAGCAGTTTAACCTATTTCCGCAGGATTTCTTAACTATTTTTGTGTTTTTTAGGCGTTCTAATGGTTTTCCATTGTTTAATGAAAGAAAGCCGAGGCTTGGGAAAGACGTTTCCTGCGCCTTCGAGTTGTTAAAGAGAACCATCTGCGGGGTTTCGCTTCATTGTTTTCTCAATGCTTCATGGACATTGATGCCTTTAAAAGCCCAGTGCGGCCTGCACATCAACAAGACACTGTTTTAATTCAAAAACAGTTAAAGAGTATCAGTTTGAAGACAAAGCACAACAGATAAAGATTGAAGACGGTTTTTTGGGGATTACGGCTAAGACCGTCATCAAAAGCCTAATCCCCAATCTAAAACACAGTTTAAAAGAAAATCATAAATGTTTGATGACGGAAAAGACTTCCAACGCTGCATTTGAGGCAAATTGATTCCTCAGCTACCACGGGAGCCACCTGTTTCCTCAAAGCATCCAAACAGGGGCCGAACTTATTGAAGAAAATCAGATTTTCACCTCCAGCGCAGCCAAGGAGTTACTTCTGCAAAATAATAAATGCAAAAAATATCTGCAGAGTCACTCCACACAGCGTACAGAGCCTCAAAGTCAAATAAAGCTCCCACCGAGCTTTGATATTTATTGTAAAACATCAATACAGTGATACACCTGTACACTTCTCCATCGAACCCCTCAAGAGGCCGAGAAGTCATTTAATCTGTATTAATGGTGCATGAGATATTTTTGTTAGTTCTCACCTCCTCATCTTCCTATAAATACTTCTGCATGAGACGAGAGGGGGGTTGTTGGTTGCTGTTTGATCACAGGTTGTAATATCGAAACTCTCTGAAATAAATATATAAGTCTGTTGAAGTTGAAGATAATTTGGAGTCTTGGATGTCTTGATGATGTCGTTGCATGTCTGTTCCTGAGAAGGCTCTATCATTTGATCCATGAGCTTGGCTGTTGGTGAAGTGCTCTGAACTGTTAAATGTCTTTTCCTTGTTTTCATTATGTTCCATAATTTCTTACTACAGTAGGCTGAAAGTTTTAGGCTAAGAAATGACTCCTGGAAGCACCTTAGACCTGTTCACCCATCACTGTTTTATGTTTTCTTCTGCTGAAGTATTTTAGAGGCTTTAAAACTTCTCTTTAGTCTTCATGCTCGTTTATTTCCTTGATAGCTCAAACAGTTGGTTTTAGCATGATTTATGGTTTTCCCTGCTTGTCTACTATCACTTGAAAGCTGTTATTGAAGTCTCCCTTTGAAGTACCATTGTCTTAAGTTAAACCAAAGAGGTCGGTTTTGATCTTACCCTTTGCCCCTGCTTAAACAGTTGTTTTAAAGGTCTTTATAGTTGCAAACACAGATGTTATTTAGGTGTTCCCTCTTCTATGAATGCAACTATCAGTGAATCTTTTATGTTTTCTAAATCCTTTAAAATAAAATCTTTGAGGAAATAGGGTGTTCCCCGAATCTTAGATTTCATTTTAAAAGTTGTCTTGAAATCATTATTTGCTTAAAGAATGTTTGTAGAATTTATGGTTAGCCCTGTCTATCAAATATCTCTTTATCGTTAAGTCATGTTTTTCAAGTTCCCTTTGTTGAGAATTAAATCTCTTTTTCCAAATCATTAATGTCCATCTCATTCCAAAACAAAGGATCCTGTGGCCAAGTTAGATTTGCCTTTTGATATCCCATATCCCTTGAAAAGTTTGCTATGACCCTATTTTGACTCCATTGCCCAATGAACCGGATATTTCCTCTTTCTGTCTATCTTTCCTAGACCTTTCATATTCTGCTGTGTCAACTCAACCCAACCAAACAAACATCTGCACATAATAACTAGTCTAAAATCCATAACCAAAGCAAACAAGATAAACCTTTGCCAACAAATATTTGAGAGATCCCTCTCTGAGAACAGGAGGACTAGATCCTGGAACTCTAAAGATTGGTTTCTCGATGTTTCCTTGTCTTTTGATTTGCCAAAGCCCGTCAAAAACACGGGACACCAACATTATATACGCCTTTTCATGTATAAACAACCATACAACAACCAAAGGACTATTTGGTTCTTGAATGTCACGATCGAGCATTGAATTGTTTTAAATGTTTAGGCTTCGACCATTTTGTATAAAACCAAATGTAATTTCCATATGTTTTTAGAGAGTGAAATGAATCAAATTTAGAGAAGACTTGAATAAATTCCTATCGTGTTTTCTACTATCTCGTTTGTGAATATATGAATTTTTATTTCCACAAATTTTTGCATTCTCTTATGTTGAAAAAAGGAACACATTCTCCATTGTTTGTTTATTTACAATTTCCAACATAATCTAAAATGTAGATACAACATCATCTTCAAGTATCGCCTTATTCCTAGTCGTCCTAACATGCCAAGTGAAAAAAGGGTTGGATAGCCCCCAAGAAAATTCCCATGCAACATCCACCGGAGTGTACAATCCTCGACGTGAGAGAAAGACGTGTATGAAATCTGAAATTATAGAATAATATTGTACCAAATTTGTTGAGCCACATGACATCAGGTAAAAAAAGGTGAATATTGTCTTCCGATGTGATACAACAAAGTATGGGCATCTCCCGCAGTCCAGCAGTGTCCCATGCTTCCATAAATTTTCCCAAGTCAACTTCTTATTTTTTCTAGCTCAACGAGTTGAAGATAATGATCTAAAGTGGAACGTGCAAGTGCCACACCTAGAAGAACTAGCGATGAGTATGTTGGACATAGATAATAGTTAAAATATACCTATAGGTGTTCAGTCTAAGCTAATTTGTTGAGAAGTGTGCCTCCCCAAGTAAGGAAAACTCCCCTATTATTTTAATGTAACCTTGTACACTAACATAGCTTGCACTCGTTATCACTCTAATAATTCTAAAGTTGTGAGATTTTGATTTAATGTCTAAGAACATTAGAGGTAACCATAGACCAACTTTTTAAAATCTAAGATCCAGCCTTCTTAGGGTTTGAGAGGGCTCTCTCTCTATAAGATTTAACTTTGTTTTAATTATCTAATATTAGGCTAGTTATGATGTGCAAATTGGTTTGGTTTTGGTGGGAAAAAATCACTTAATGAGATGGATAGTGGGAGAGATATGTTTGTCCATTGAGTTAGCGCTCAAATCTCACCTTAGCTGTAAATAAGGTAAAACTCAAGGCTACATCAAACCACGCTCGCTCTGCTAGCCCTACAAGGACAGAGAGGGCTCTTCTCCGGGTCTATCTCGGCAAGGTCTGTCTAAAGGGCGATAGATGACTTATGATGAATCATCGATTTTAGGCCAAATGAAAGAGATAGGAAAGTTTGATTTTGATTTTTTGGGTTTTTGTTGAAAAAATGGGAAAAAATGACTCGTAGATGAGGCCGTAACTTTGCAAAATTCGAGTTGGAGCAAGGTAGGCGTAGTCTTGATGCTTTTGATTAGGTGTATGGATGGATCAGAATGGCATGGAGCTGAAGAGGGAAAGGGAGAACATGAATCTCTCCAGATCGGCTGAAAACATGTAAAACTAAACAAATTTAAAGGCGAAAGGCACTAGAAACAATGGATTCAACCTCATTTACTCATTTATTTAGTTTTAGGAAGCGAAAAGAAGAGAATGGCATACATTAAACATTAATGGACTTAAAAATAACCGAGAGAACACACCATCAAAACCGAAAGCCACGAAGAATCCCAACAAGTGCTCAGCAAAACCTCCCGATCTTTCTCTGTTACAAAATGTGGAAAACATATGTACAATAGTGTGCCAAACATTTCCCAAGAGTCCAACCCCGTATAGTGTCTCGTGAAATTACATCATATAGACACAACCTAACCCCTTTCCCATGCTCTCTAGGGTCGAATTCCTCCTTCTAGGAGCAGCTTCAACTAATTCTAAAAACAAGGAGCTAGAATCTCAGGGCACCAAACAACTTGCCTCTAAAAGGAAGGAACCGATCTCATTCACTTGATTTTCACTTTTTTGGAGTGAATCAGCCAGGAAATGTAAAAGTGAACTAAAAATTACATTACAAACCAAAAAATTACATCAAGATAACTCAAAATTACATCCATTGAATCAAAACTCGTCCAACCGGTCAAATCCTGAGCTGTGAAAAATGAAAATTGACCACTTTTCTCTATGCACCGCGCGCATCGAGCTCTATGCGTCGCGCAGCCTTTCAGCCTCTTTGGGGCACTTCGGCATCAAAATCAAGCTCATGATATCTTGTTGGAAAGCTCCGGATGTATGCTATCCAACCCAAGTGGAATTTCCCAATTTGGAGATCATTTTGCTCCTCCAAAACTTCATTCCCTACAAGTATTCTCGATGGTGCAAAAGGCATGTAAAGGTGATTTTCATAGTGTTTTGTGGCTTCGATCATCCAACTTGGTGAAATGCTTCGTTCATTTTCTCGAGAATGCATAAATTATCATGAAAAATCCAAAAATACAAATTTTTCTCCAAAGCAAGTGTCCCAATCATAAGCGCGCTGTCGTGACGCGCTACGTGCTGACTGAAAACTGTTTTGAGACCAAAATTTTTCCAAAATGACAAAACTTCTCCAAATTTGCTCAAATTCTGGAGTGAAGACCCTCCATCATGTATCATGCTCGGCCTACCAAAGCTTTGGCCAAAATCCGGAGTGGATCTGTGCCTCTTCCGCCGCTTTTAGTGCCCGCTCAACCTCCTCTTCGGAATCTTCATTTTTGCTTGCAGACGTGCATGTGGGCCCAATAATGACCTCTTTCATGACGACGTAGCATGTCCTTGTCTCTATTGGCCTTTGCCAACAACTTTTCCAGATGAATGTTAACATGCATGAGTCTCTGTCTTCGCTCAACCGGTGTCATGTCACTGTCTCTTCCGGCCAATTGCCGCATCTTCACGGATTCGTCTGCACCTCTACAAGTGTGCTGATCCTCTAGCTGTTGATACGCGCTCCCTGGTATTATATCACCCACCGAGCTTCCTGCAACTTAAAATCTCAGCGTGTCAATCTCGGCCTTCTACTCCCCGGACGATCTCTTTCGCTTTCGAGCTGGAGAGATCGATCAACATCAATCAATGAATTCAAGATTCTGGCCTCCCGAGGGGCCTCATCGTGCATGCGCCTCTTGCCTCCGTCCCGAATCCGTACCTATGCTGAAGTCGAAGGCGAGACCCCTTCCACCTCGGGTGGAGACAATACTGCGTGACCACGATGAAGTCAACGAGACCCCTTCCACCCCGGGTGGAGATAGTAATTTTCGCCGTGTAGCCGCAACAAGGCTCTGCGGCTCCTCACCGATATGTCACATGACACCGAGCGACCGATATGCTCGGCCTCGGACATGTCGGGCTGGTGTGAAGGCTCTCCCTCATCATGAACTACCTCGGGAGGTAAAGCGTGGCACCGCTAACGAAGCGTCACGGGAGATGAAATCCTCCGGCAAAGCAATACTCTGTCGTGTGCACTATGTACCACCATGATTTTGACCGCCGCGCAATGATATATACCGCTATGTTAGTCGTGCGGTCTTCTTCGTACAAGAAATGTCATCCGCTCGTCATGTTGCGATACATGAAGTATGGAATGCTCATCATACGTACCCTCATGAAAATGCATCGAAATGAAACGGATATGGTACGTAGATAGAGTGCTATGCTAGAATTGTCTCGTGATCGAAATATCGAAATGATGAGTTTCATCAATGGTGCAAACTCATCCTTCGTAACCGAATGGAAATACCCTCGGTCACCGCCTCATATACCCAGGGTTTGATGTAGTGGCTCATATAGGGATTTCTCAGTCGTCGTCGTTTGTTCCATTCCTCTCTATGTTTGGTATCCCTATGGGTCTGAGCGATAGTCTCGGTGATGTAATGAAGTTAACTCCGCAAGGGCCTACACGACCATCATGTAAATGTAGAACGAAATAGACGAGCTAGCTCATGATGATGTTGGGCTATGTGAAATCATCTCACAGATCGAAACATGACTGATGCTCGAAAACAATCCATTGCAAGCGGCAAGCTTGCAATTGAACCAAAGAAGTAGGCTCCTCCCTCACATGCCTACCACTTTTGCCACTTTTGTGAGACCTCCATGGCACATTAACCTGCGATGTGGAATCACTCTGTCATACTTCTGCTCATAATCGAATCTGTCTCCGACATGGCGCGAAAATCAAGATGTTTGCAAAATATATGCGATATAGGTATGGTAAAACAAGAGTTCGATGTATGCTTTAATCCCTAAATGTGTCACATGTATCAAAGTGTTATAGGAAAGCCACGATGATAAAGGTTCTATCAAATGAGTTTGAATGGAAAATAGTCATCGCTGACTACATGGGGATTTTGACAAGTGAGTAGGAAGAAATATAGTGTAGCGTACATCCCTTGCAATGATAGTTAGGCTTTGTCGATGGAGAATGGGAATAGGGAATATGGGGATCGTGTTACAATATAAATGATAAATAGTGTGACAATGATAGTGGTAATGACAGAGTGATTTAATAGCAAAAGAGAGCGTGAGGCTAAGGTAATGCGTGCACACTACCGATGCATGGATGGTATGAACATATATATCAATAACACAAGTTTGGAAACCCCCCACAATATCACTAACATTTGTTTCAAAACCCTAAGAAGTGAATTTGCAATGAATATAGGGTTTACATTTCACCCCCATCAAACATTTGTTTTCTCCACTTCCCAAACACCACGGCATGTTTATAAGTCACTAAGGTGCATGAAGAATGTACTTTGCAAAGTAAATGAAGTGATTTAGCACGTAACTGCGGTGATGAACTGAAATTTTCGTCGAAACTTACGTAATCTGCGCGCATGCCCGGTGCTGGCGTCGTGTGTGTGCAGAAGGCACGTGCACATGCACAGCTCGTGATGCCCAGTCGTCGTGCGCGATATGTGCATGCGCGCCACTTGTGTGCGCCGCGCGCACTTCCACTTCAAACTCCACGGCTCGAAACAGAGTTTTTTGCTCTCCAACCCTCCAAACTCGATTTCGCTTTGGAAATTTGTAGAAAATGATTTGTCTTCAATGCTTTATATAAGTTGAAAAAATATCTCACAGAATCTGATTTGATTTTAATTTTATCCATAACCCACTTTTTTAATGTTTGGCAATCTTGGCACTTTGTCATTTAATGCAATTGCCTCTTTGGTTTTTCTACTGTTTTTTCTCGAGTCTTGGGACTAATGAAACTTGGATTGTTTTTTGCGGTGATTTTGGCATTTTGGCTTTCGGCGAAAGACTCAGAGAGGTCGCTTTTGAACTTTTTATGGTGGAACAAATACATAATTATTACAAAAAAGAAAACTTTGATGATTTTCTAGTTCAAAAGTAGTTTTGGACTAGAAATGTCTTCAAATGTTTTTGAGAATAAAAATATGAAATAGGAACCTTTTTCAAAACGCAACCTCATGGCTCGCGGGATTTTATTTGTACATGTATCAAAAGACTTAAAACCCTAGACTCTAGGACTAAAGACTCTTGTTGACAAAAATAATCATTTATGACCATGAATGACGTGACCCGAACTTCTAAAATGATTTTTAGAGGAATTTTTAATTAGCCTTGCAGGTACAAGCATGAGGAAATACAAGACGACCACCCTCTTGTCGATCAATGGCATGCCCCTAGTGAAATGCAACAAAGTGGAATGAGTGAGACACCCTAAAAATGATATGCAAAAAAGCGAAATGATCTCCGACGAAGGGTCGAAGGACCGAGCTCTAACACATTGGGCTAAGGAATCAAAAGTCAAGTAGCAACTAGGATCAAGGCAAAAAGTCAAATGTTTTCGATGGGCAAGATAGACAAGTCTTTGAAAATATTGGAAGGTTGTTTGATGAAGTGGTTTGATCGGGATAAAGAGCAATGAAGGATTCTTTAATCCGGATAAGGAAGGAATAGACAGGGGTCATTCGAAAGAGGGAGCAATTAAGGGTTCCCTACTCAGAATTATGAGAAAGAACATAGAAATGATCAAGATTTAAAGACACGGTGCTTTTAAAAAATCCTATAATAATACTCTTGATTTATCATTCAAATTTGGAACACATATATGGATGCTTGTAAACATAAGAAGATAAACAAAGACAAATGAAAGTACTTCACTTCAAAGGCTCATCACATGAATCCCGAAATATGATGCTATATGTTTTGATCCATCTGCTTACTCGAACTTGCAACAAAAAGCCTTGAAGTACAAAAAAAATGATTATAGAAATATTCAACAATTTATTCCACAATAATAATTCAAAAAGATGAAGTATATATACAAAAATGTTTACAAAATATCCTCGAATAATCATAGGATTTTTCTAAGGAAATAAAATATATTTTACAACAAAATAGTGACAGCTTGCTTAACAACTTAGCAAGTTGTCCTATTTATCCAAATAAAATAGAAAATGTTGTTGTGGATTGGGTGCAATCGGGTCGCCTTGGTGTCTTCTTTGTTGGCCATGATATTTCAAATCTAATTTGAAATATTATCTTCTTATATGATACTCTTTCATTTGATACTCTTTAAACTCTGTCAAAACTACCTTCATCTGCTTAAAAACTTCTGTTTTTGACTGTGAAAAGATCAACAAGCTCTTTTTTATCCTCTTTTCTGCAATTTTGACTTTTAAAACAAGTCGTTGAGTGATTCCCAAGATTCATCATCGAGGAATTTGTATCTTTTTCAGCTTCCTAAATTTCTCATCCTGCTCAATGTATCCGGAAAATGTTGGTTTTATAACAAAAAGGTGTTTTGTCTCATGTTGTAGATAAAACAAGTCTTCAAAACTTATGTGTAAAACCTTCCCTGTAGGAATTCCTTGTCCTTCTATTTTTTTTCCACTTGCTCTTTTGCATAATCTCTAATATTTTTTTTGTAGTCTTCCTGTGGCATGAGTCAATCATTAATAACTAGGATGTTAGGCAAACCTCTTTGCCTCAAAATATCAAACTTAACCATAAACTTGGTTATGGCTATGTTCATGTTTTTCACATTTTTTCTTCTAAGTGCTTCACTAAATTTTCCTTTGAAATGACTTTTCCCTTATCTCAAGAATTGTCTCCGTTCGATCATTAATTTATATTTCTTCAAGTTCTTGCTTGTTCTTCACTGTTGATAAATTTGATTAATTCTAGTCTGTTCAAGTTTGGCACCCTAGCTCATCTTTTCTCGAATCTCTGCTTGTGATACCTTCGTGCAAATCCCTTTGCTCATAAATTACCCGGATTGATGGCCAAACATCATTGATGGCTTTAATTATTTTACTGCATAACTGATTCTGCAAATAAGACATTGGCTCTTTCAAGGTTAAATCCTTTTGTAGATTCTTCAATTCAACATTTAACCTTTTAGCCCTTTGTTCATGAGTTTTGGCATTGATTTGGGCTAGCTTTTTAGTGTCTTCAATATTTTCAATCACTTTCTTCAATCTATTGATCTCATTGGTTTGAAGTGACATTTCCTCCATGGCTTTGACAAGTTTACTAGCTTCATCGAGATCGTTGTACCTAGCGATGTAGAGGATTTCTCATGGGCTGAAGTAGTGGATGTGGTTACCGGCACTGCAAAGTAGCTAGTGGTACTTTTGGTGCCAACACTTTACGCTAGAGTTGAAGGCATAGTCTGTAGTAACCATGGGGAATTACTATACGAGTTTCTGTGTTTTTGTAATTTCTCTTTCATGGACAAGCTTTTCCATTTGGATCTCCATTTATTTTTATCTATTATTTTAATTGTAAAATCAAGTTCATCATATTATCTTTCTCGGTTTTTTCTCTTGAACTATTTCTTTGACTTCTGGATGTTCAGCTGGTGGAAGCTTGAGTTGTTTCCTCAATGTCGCAATATCAACATTTTTTTTCTCCACTAACTCTTCTAGCAGCTTTGACATTGGAAGGATCATATCCCACTTGAATAACCAACACATCGAAGACTTAATTCTAAGATCTTTAGCATATGAGGAAGCCTTGTCAACGTTCATTTGATTTATCATATTTATTATTGTATTTTGGAGCTCATGGACACTCATGGCCTTTGTAGTTATGGTAGAATATAACATCTTGAAGTTTGCTCGTGAAAATCAATTTGATCTAGTGCATGGATACTTCGTTGGCACTTCAAGATCACATTTCTTGTAATCTGCCAACGCCTTGGGAGTCTTGAATTGTTGGTTGAAGCACTAAAATAATCAAATTCTTGTTTGAATAATCAAAAGCGATAGAAGTCTATTTTTGGATACTTGGTGTTTGTTTCAAATCATCGAGAATAGATGTCATTTTTTTTATTTCTTCATTCTTTTTTCTTTATCTACTTATATTTCTCTTTGATGTCAAGATATTTATCTTCTCGTTGTCTCGTGAGGAGGATGCCTCCATACTGCATTTCTTCTCTATTACCCGTGTGTTGGAATTATCAAGATGTTCTTCATTCAGAATGTCTATTGCTGGATCATTTGTAATGGGTGTAAATCGCATCCGTATTTGTCTCTAGAGCATCCGTATCTTCCACTTCTATTGTCATTTTTTCTTTATCAACTAGATTGATCTTCGGCTTTTTATTGTATCCAAGTTTAAACCTAGTTTTAGTCGTTGTCTCGATAGTGTAGGTACCTTCTTCTTTGACTCACTTAGCAACATTCTCGTTGATTTACATTTTGTAAGGTGTGACTAGTATCACCCTCGTTTAATTGCTTCTACCAAGGTATTTTCTAGCCACTCTGTTTGATTGACATATTGTTCAATCTATGGTTTTTTTCTCATGAATATAAGGTGTCGCTTTGCACTTCAACCTCATTTTTTCTTAATATTACCTGTGGATCATAATTCCATGAGAAGCTTTCTTCAAATTTATACTCAAGTAAATGTTTTTTCCGCTGCTTTTTCTTCATCTCCGTGATTACAAATAAGTGGTCCCACCCTGATTCTTCAACTTAAATTGGGTATTGTTTTTGGGCTTTGCTAGGAAGTTTATAGAATCTCGAATTTAAGATTTGACCCGATATACTCCAAGGAAAAAATTCTCATTGGCACATACTTAGGAAGTTTATAGGTAATATATTGGACTCAAAAAACTCGATTTCGTATGTTTTTTTATATAAGTACCAATCTCCAGCTCTAGTGTTCTCTCATAGCTGTATAACTTTCTTTATTTCATCACTGTTTCTTGTTTGTACTATATTTGTTAACATGTTTATCAATGGATGAATAAAGTTATCTCAGAACTCTGCATAACTTAATTCTCTGGACTCTTTTTTTTATCAAAGAAGTCTAAAAGATGACTAAAGTGGGTTCTCTTCAATATCAAGCTTCTAAAGTGTTATTGAAACTTGTCTGTTTGGAAATATAAGAACATATGGAAAAGAAAGGAAGTATACCTAAATACTCCTTCAGGTTGGAAATTTAACAAACTGATCATGGATATTATCGGTTATGTATTCAAGCATAATTGAAAATGACAGAAGGAGGTTGTCTTGATGCAAAGGTAGATAGAAAAACCTAGGATTGACTCATCCAGTATGCTCATCTGTAAAATACCCTAGGATAGAGGACAACATGGATATGACATGCCCGGGACCCTTCGCAGAAATT
Organism: Pinus albicaulis; assembly: GCA_034641835.2. Lineage (NCBI taxonomy): Eukaryota > Viridiplantae > Streptophyta > Pinopsida > Pinales > Pinaceae > Pinus > Pinus albicaulis. Next base: position 62,416 of record JAXQQM020068918.1, on the reverse strand, counting down.
TTGAAGTAGAGTAAGGAGGGTTGATTTGTGGAATTTCAACATGTAAAGGCATGGAAAATTGGAAAATTTGAAACCTTTTGGGAAAATCAAGACCAATGTAAAGTTTGGTAAGTGCTTCTATTGATAAGGGAACCGCATTGGGATCCGGTTTGATTTGTAGCATCTGAGTTTATTGACTTAGCAAGAATCTGTAAATAATGCTTCTTTATTTTCATTTACCATTGCTCTTAGTTCAGTGTGAATAATAAGTCCCGACACATCCTAATAACCTTTGGACATTAATGGGTGAGTGTGACAACATATATGGGTAGGTTTGACTCCCAAATTTGGAATTTTTCAACTTGATCCAATGACTTTTCATAACTCCGACATTGGAGATCTAATAGATTGAATTCTACCACTCGGATCTGCTATTTTATAATCCACATTTGATAAGGGTGTATGTTCAATGTCTACAACAGGGAGGTTGTAGAGGATTTACAATAATTGTTGTCTTGGAATTTACTTGTTGCAATTAATTTTTTACATCTTTTAGACTTTCTGGATAACTGAAACTTCGTATTTGGATTTTTTTGGACTCTTTTGTAAGTTTAAATTGTTTACATAAGTGTTTTTGACTTTCACAGAGGTTATTTTAAATAGAAATAGGCATAAACTTGGATTTTTCTTGGGTTTAAACCTTCAATTTTTACTTTTAAACTCAGATTTTAGACTCTTTTACAGATACAAGAAATGAGAAACAAGGGTTTCCACCGCTTTTTAGACAAACTAGATTGAAATTGGTTCAAATTGGGCATGTAAGGGTTGGGGTTACCTACAAAGGATTTATGTATAGAAACGAGTTTTTTTCCAGGTCTGCAAAGGCTAATTTATATTCAATTTTAATTTAAAAAACTATATGCATTATCGACGTAGGGGTTTATCGGTGGTTTTTATAGAGAATTTGTTCTTTTCGGGCAAATCGTAGGGTCTTTCTATGGATAAAAAGGGCTTCATTAAGCTTAATTTCTTGGAAATTACTTTTCAAATGATAAACAGGTAGTTTTTCATGAAGAATACCTATTTGGGAAAGGTATTTTGGTCTTTAAAACAGGGTTTTGAGGCATCGAATGGTGTTTTCGATGGCTTTTGAAGTTCTTTGGAAGTCAAACCGAAGCTTCCAAGTGGATTTAACAACGATCGCAATGGCTTTTTTTAGGGTCTCCGGGCGTAAAATAGTGTACATGGCTTCTTCTTCATTCAAGATGGATAAATGCACGAAAAAGAATGCAAAAAGGTCTTAATGGGAACAATATTAAGGTTTATAATGTTTTTAGGTTTGAAGAGGATTGACACTAAATGCATGTCATATCGGAGCAGCAGGCGGTTTGGTGTTAGAGGCGGAAAAACCAGAGTGGTTTATCTCGTGGGTTTGGGAACTAAGTTGTTTTCATTGGATCGAATGCAATCCAATATAATGTCACTAAGTGGAGGAGAGACAAGGGTGCTAAACCACCCATTTTGCAAGGTTTGAAATGAGTTTAGATCGCACAAGTTAAAATGCGATATCACTTTGTGATCGCTAGATCGAAGGATATGCATGTGAACGGTGGAGATTCGATTAGGAGTTGTTCGGTAGTGGGGGCGTGGGGCTTGGGCCTTGTGTTGCGTGCGGGATTCATTTTAATATTAAAAACGTATGTTTTTAATATAAAATCAATGTTTTATGATTGGCAGTAGGGTGTTATAATACATAGTAAATAAAAAAATTTACAAATGTTTTAAAACTATTGGGAGTGGGATTATTATGTTTTAACCTATGGGGAAAGGGCGGGGTTTATTTCGAGTACATGGGGTAATTAAAACCATAGGTTTAAAATAAAATAATGGGTTTTGGGATATTTTATATAAAAATGAATTAATAAAATATATGGGAAGGAGTTTTATAGGGACTTAATACTTTATGTTAGAAAATAAATATGTAATGAAATTTAAATGAAATGAAAATACATAGAATTAACCTAAGTAAAGTGTAAAATAGGCTTTTTTAGCATAAAATTATCCCATTTTGATATTTACACATAAACTTAGGAAAAATTTGTATTTTGTGGGTTTTTGAGTGTTTTTTGGATGAAATGAAATTAATTATGAGGGGATTTTACTTTTCTAAGAAAAAAATGTGTTTTACTTAGGAAAAGGGATTATATTTTTTGGAAAAGGGTGAATATGTTGAGGAAATGGATTTTATGAAGGGAATCTAGTATTTTTAACCAATTAGTTACTAAGCCTTGGGTCCGGTCCCAACATAAGTCGGAGAAATGCCTGAGGCCTCTTTAACTAAAGGTTTTGAATACTGGATTATTGTGGGGGGAAGGGAAATTAGTAATTTTCCCAATGAGTTTTATTACATGCCTTGCACAACTGCTTTGTACCTACCCATCATTATTCTAACATTTTTTTACTTCATTTGCATGGGTGCATTTAAGTCTAACCTTATTTCATCCGAGGGCTCGGATTAAATTCTTGAGCTCCTCATTTATTCTCTAACTATCTACCGATTTTTCAAGTTTAAACTGTTTGGCATATCTTTATTCTCTATCTAAAAGCATGAAATTTAAAGCATGAAAAGTTAAGATTAAACTATTTAACTGATCATGGATTATGTCATTTTGAACAACTGCACATAATCATTATTTTTGCATGTAAAGGTAAATAGTAGTGGCATTTTGACTTGCTCACTTTCATATCTTATTTTTATGTATTTTTTTCTTTTTGGGGTCCATTTTTTTATTCTTTTTGATCTTTCCTTTTTCTAAGTCTTTTGATCTTTCTTTTAGGACTTTTACCCTCTTTTCATATTTTCAAAATATGGGAAAAACAACTTGCGAAAAGCAAGGTATGTACATATTTACAAGACTATCAAAGTCAATTCAAAAAATTATGAACCATAATGTGGCTCCACATGGGGATGGCACTTCCCGGGTGAAATGTCAAGAACTTTAAAACTAGTAGCCTTTGAATTTTGACTGAGCTGACCTTGTAAGTGTCTTCTGATCTCTGCAATTATTTCATACTTATGATATTTTACCTCTAAAAGCTTAGGGCCTTCTCTCTCGGGCTTCAAATATATTAGGAAAACATCCAATCCAATCTAAAATCTTCAATTTTTATGTACAATGGCCAATAATAAATAAAACTAACTATTGGTTATCTCTGAGGAGTAGTAATGCTTCAACATTCTGCCATTTACTAGTCCATCTAGCATATATGATTCATCCATTTCTTTCAGAAAATAAAGCATTGTTACCTCTCGTAACCATAAATAACATAAGGTTCTTTCCATAGAAAATCAAATTTTCCATGTTTACCTTTCTCTTCTCTTCTTGAATCCCATTTAAATACTTTGTCTCGCAATGTACAAATCATATTCTTTACTATTTTTTGTCAACAATTTTCTTTATATTATCTTGGATAACTTGAGACTTAATATAAACCTCTTCTCTTGTTTGCTGCAAGTGAATGGTTTGATTAATCCTTCTTTGTATGTCATTTGGCTCAACTTTTAATTCTTAGATAATTATCATTATTGGTGCTCCTAAGGAAAATGGAAAAACAACATCCATTCCATAAACAAGTTTGGTAAGGAGATGTACCAATATATTTTTTTGGTGGTAAGTCAATCTGCCCATAAGGCATTGACTAACTTCTTGTTCCAAGTCTTTTTGTTATCTTCTAGTAACTTCTTGATGATGTTTACAAGGCTTTTATTTGAAGATTCAACAAGGCCATTACCTTGAGGGTAATATGCAGTAGAATGGCCAAGGGTAATGTGATATTTATAGAAAAAAGTCAAACATATTTTTTAGATTTGAATGTAGTTAAATTGTCAGTAATTATCTTTTTGGGGACATACAAATTTTGAAAGTATATTTCTCTCTAAAAATGAGATAATGACAATGTCTCGTGGCTTGCCCTAAAGGGTTTGGCTTAAATCCACTTCGTAAAATAATCAATGGCTATCGAATCCACTTGTGTTGGGCTGATGATGGAGGGTTAATTTCACCAATGAAGTCAAGACCCCATTGTTGAAATTGCATTTCGTTGAGATAGGTTTTATGGACAATAGTAAGAGATTTTTCTTTCCCTCAAATATTTGACACTTGTGATAGAAGGTCACATACCTTTTTACATCTGCAAAAAAAGTAGGCTAGTAGAAACAAACTCTCGGGATTTTTTCTACGGTAGTCTTCCAATAGAGATGTCCTCCATAGTTACCCTGTATGAAATTCTTCTAATACTTTGTCAGACTTGTTCTTTTAGCAAAAAAATTCAAGTAAAATTCCACTATGATCCTTCCAAAAAAGTACATTTTCTAATATACAAAATCTTATTGCCTTAAGCTTTAAGAATCTATCTTTTGTTCTTGATAATCCAGGGACGAGATTTTAAGTTTAGTAGTACAAATATGATATCTACATACAATGGTGAATCTAAAAAGGCTTCACTAATCTATGGAGTCTCCATCTCTTCCCTCGATCATCTACTTGGGCAATAAAATTTATGTCTAGGGCATGAAAATTTGATTCAGCCATAAGTTTGGCTAAACATTGACCTTTTATAAGTTTAATGGGTTTTATTTCTATGTCATATTCCAAAATTGTGGCAATCCACTTATCTCTTCTACCATCAGGGACCATCCCGAGTTAGAATATCTTTTACTCATCGCATTTGGGACATAGGCAATGATGTGAGAATAAAGAATGTACACTCGAAATCTTTAATGGCCTTTACTAAAGCTAGGGCATGTTTCTCCATGATATTGTATTTCAAAGTGGAATCTCTTAGTGTTCTACTAAATAAAATTATGTGTCAGCTCATAACCCTGGTCATTTTTTCTGCAAGAGAAACCGTAGCTATGGTGTGTTCTAAAGCAAATGAAAAAATGATGAAATCCTTATTAAATTAAGGAATTATAAGGATTGGGGTTTTGGTTAAGGCCTCGTTTGATGGATTCAAATGATTGTTTGGCCTCAATAGTCCATTTAAGAACTGAATCTTTTTTCAAAGATATTATTTAGTTCCGTAATTTTTTTCGACTAAATTGGAGATGAATCTTCTTAAAAAGTTAATTTTTTCCTAGAAAAAGCTTGTAACTCTTTTATGTTTCTTGGAGTACTAATGTTAAGAATTGTTTCTATTCTGAAGGGTCTATTCTAATTCCTTCCTTAGATATTATGTGTCCTAGTAACTTACCTTCTTCTAATCCAAATAAGGTTTTCTTAGGGTTTAATGAGATGCCAAACTTTTTTCATTTAATAAAGACTTGTCTAAGATGATCCAAGTGTTCATAATCGGTTTTAGAATATACGATAATGTCATCTAGAGTAAATCACTAAGAATTCTTGAATTTCCTTTGTAAAGGCTATATCCATAGCTCGTTTGAAAGGTAGCCCCCGCATTCATTAAACCAAAAGGCATTTTTACATACATAAAAGTGCCCCAAGGAGTAGTAAAAGTTGTTTTTTCTTGATCCTCCCGGTTGGACTAAACTTTGGTTGTATCTTGAAAATCCATCTAAAAGTGAAATCCTAGCAGAACCAACTACCCTTTGTAAAATGTGATCCATCTTTGGTAAAGGATAATTTTCTTTAAGGATATTTTGTTTAGATTCCTAAAATCAACACGTAATCTAATCTCTCCCCGTCTTTTTTCTCGGTTGGAACTAGATTAGAAACCCAATCAAAATATCTTATTGGTGCAATTATCTCAGTGCATCGTACATTCTTTTTACCTATTTTTCAATCAAAGGCATCAAAATAGGGTTTATCCTTCTCAACTTTTTTTTTAAAATGCTTTTTGGTATTCTTTTTATAGGGATTTTATATTGTATTATGTTGGTGTCATAGGACTTTAGGTCCTCATAACTCCAAGCAAAAACATCTTGAAATTCCTTAAAAAATAGGAATATATTTTTCTTTTTCTTGTTGAGGTAAGGCTTTGGAAATTTTGATCATCTTGGGTTTTAACTTTGTGCCAATGTTACATTCCTCATTATCAGATCTAAGTGGCTCCATTTTTGGGTTTTCTAGCAACATCATTTGAGTCAAATAAACCTTTTAAAGGGGTTAAGCCTTTTGGTAAGAAATTATCTTTGAGATTTAATATATCAGATTCATCATCAATTATCTCATCAATTTTTACTCTCTCTAAGTTATTTATATCTAATTGACTAAACTTAGTAGGTCTAACAAAATTTACTTTATTTACATCTATATTATTCAAATCAATTTCACTATCTAAATCTTGATCTAATGTACAATCAGTATCTATTTAACAATTATGAATTTCACCTTCGTTATTCATAAAATGGTAAATCTGTTGATCTTGTGAGAAAATTTGCCAATATTTGAGGTTATCTAGATTTATTGGTTTATGTTTTACTTCTGTAGTATACTTATGATTAGGTTGAAAGGGAAAATTACAGGTACTAGCAAAAGTTTCTAAGGAGTGTGCTCAGTATGTTTTGCTTTCTTGGTATTGTAGAAAAATTACATTCCAATAGTTCAACTATCAAATCTAATATAGTTTCTATATATTGGCCTAATCTAGGATTATAAATAGAATATTCTCCTTTTATCTCGTTTTACAATAAACACCGAATCTCCCATTATTGATATTCTTTTGCCTCCTAAGTTTCTGATAATCTGGAGTCCTATAATGAGGGCTTCATACTCAGCCATATTGTTGGTGCATTTAAAATTCATCTAAAAGCATGACCTTCTGCATAATTCTTTTCTATATTAGTTATCCAAACTCTTGCTCTCGCTCCTAGTTTGTTTATCTGATCCATCAAAATCTAAATGCCATAAAGATTCATGAAAGATATTGTCATTGTTTTTGTGTTTTCTTTTTTGTCTTTTAGTTCAGTTTTTGATTTCATTATCAGTTTCATAGTTACATAATATGAATGAATCTAGGTCAGTAGGTGTAGTGTAAATTGGGTAATTTATTGATCTTGCTGCACTACTCACCATATATTTCATCAATGTTTCCATATAGAGTTTCTTTAGTTGCCAAAAACTGATATGGTTGCATATGACATATCCAATTGTAGAGATCCCTCGTAATTTTTCTCCCCATGAGCGAGATAATAACATTCCATACTTGGGTGGAATATCAGCTACTACAATGTCCATGAGTATACTTTTACCAGGATATTGAGCTATTGTGACACACAAATATTTAATTAAACCTAGGCATTTCATTTTTCTTGAATCAAATGAAAATAAATCTTTGTAAGGCCTTGTGATGTCTAAGTTCAAGGTTTCCATTATTGCTTTGGGCATTAGATTATGTGAAACCCCCTGAATCTAACATTGCATTGTGTAATATTTGATCATGAACAGTTAGGCTAATGTAAAACGGTGGTACTTGCTCCATCTTGGTGTTTTCCATTAACATCAAGACCAAAAATCAACTCGGTTGATCATCATTCAAGTTTACTGAGTCTTCTCCATCATTCATGTTTAAGGTTTCAGTTGATAGTTGTTTTATACAAATCATGTTTTACCAATTCATCAAAGGAATTGGTATTTTTTAAATTTTCAATTTCAGCTTTGTATATTGAATGAAGGTTGCGATTTACTAATTTGAATTAACTCTTCCTTAGTAATTGTAGTTTGAGTGGGTTTATCTTGTTTTTCTACGGTTTATGTTTTCATTTTCTCGTTTGATTTTCTTGTGTCTTACCGCTCCTAGTTTTCTTTTCGTGAATGGTTTGAGAAGTAGTAGATGTTTTTTTCATATTTTGAATTATTAGAAGTTTTTTTTGCAATTGCAACTTTTTGGATTTGCTGATTTTGGATCGAAGTGGATGTTTTGGATTCTAATTTTACTGCTTTTAGAAAAATTAGGTGTTTTTTACAGTAGCATATTTTTGTGAATATTTTGATGTTGAGACAACCTCATCTCGTTATATCAACAATCTTGGGACTGGTGAAATTTTGGGGTTGGAAACTTTTTGGGATGAGTTAGAGTTTTGCTTATTTTCCCTAGGGAGAATTTGTAGAACTTTGTAGTGGCGGTTCTACTATTTTCTTATTTTCAGCTTTGTGCGATTTCTTAGTAGAAGGTTTAGTGTTTTTATTACTCCTAAGGTTATATTTCTTATGTACTTCGTTTATGGTAAAATCATAACCTTGTTTGTAGTCAAATGATTCACTCGAATCTAATTGAAATTGTTGCATTTCAAATAACTCTTGGTCTTCCCGAGTGAGAAAGATATTTTTATTATCATTTATACCCATTAGATTTATGGTGTCTTCATCATCAACATTGTGTTGAGAAATTTCATCATAGTTCTCTTGAAATGGAGGTCTTATTTTCTAATTAGGGGTTGATTCTTAAGATTTTCCCTGTATTTGTATTTTTCCCGAAGTTGGGATTCCCTGATTTGTTATTGATTATCCCATTGAGGTCTCCTTTCTATGTTGTCTAATCTATCCATAATTCTCTCTAAAGTCTTAGCTAATTGATCTATTTTTACATCTAAACTAGATGTTTCTTCTTTTATGGTTACTCTCCTCGCATTCCTCAATCTAGCTTTTCTAGCCAAAAATATTTACTTCTACTCTAACAACATATGTTTTCATTCTTTCTAAGGTTTCAACATTTCACTCCCTCACGTGATAAGCCATGTCATGTGTCAAATCCATCGGGCGAGTTTGAGTAGGACAAAATCAGAGTGGGTTTGAGATTGGGTCTGGGATTGAATTATAGAAATTGTTATATCTAGTGCAGATAGCCTTGGACTATTTCATTAAGAGCTCTTTTCATGGCATCAAATTCGATAATATTTGGAGTGGATTTTTATTCTTTTTCCTATTTATTCAAAAAATAATCTATGAAAGACTCGATAAAAAATCAACTATACTACCGGGATTAATACCTTTAAAACATTTTTTTAACTTCCCCTGTTAATTTTTGTGAAAAGAGTCTCATTTGTACATCGAATCATCTATTTCATGAAGCTCAAAGTAATCTGTCATTTTATTAATATACTCATCAGGGCGTAGTATCTGAGTAGTAGCATCAAATTGGGCTATCTTACTTTGGTAATCCCTGAGGCATGTCATATAGCTATGTTGGAAGAACTAGGGGAGCATACCTAGTAGCCATAGCTTGAATTTTAGCTTGGCTAGGGAGGTAGATTGGAAGTGATTGGGGATGAATTGGAAGTAATAGCTGATGCGAGTTAATGAAGTGGTCGATGAAACTGGAATATAAGATGGTGAACTAGAAAAAGTGGTGGATGAACTAAAGGATAAAGTTGGGGTGCTAGAAAATGAAACTGGAATATATGAAGAACTATGAGAATGATGTGTTTAAATTTGTAGAAGATAAACTAATGGATGATGTTGATGTATGAGAATATGGAAATACTATTCTATGTTGGAAGGGTTGTCTAGGGATAAACTGGATCCGAAGATTGGATGGTAGTGAAAATTATAGATGATGTAGTGGTATCTAAATGAGAAATAGAAGGCTTAGATGTGTATGCTAATAATTCAACTAATTCAATAGCGTCATTTATTTCCTTAAGAATAGTAGCATTTATCTCTTCAAGTTTATCATGATATTTAAATATCTTTGATTCGAATCTATTTGAAATATTTTCCTATTTTGTTTCAAGAAATGAAATAAAAACAGGGGTCTATAACAACACTTTTTAAGTCAGATTTCTGATTTGCTTCTAAACAAAGAATGTTCAAAATTTAGGTCAAACTCTATGTCTTGTAAACTCACTAACTCTTTTGGTAATCAATTGGCTCTAACTAAGGAAACTTTAGAATTTAAATCTTCTACTTGTTTATTCTTTTTTCTAATTTTGTCTAGATTGTCTACTATAATAGCGGGTTTAGGATTCGGGTTTGACCTGGTATAGTAGATTTTTTCTAGAAGACAAAATTATAGTGCCTTTTGTTAAATGATACTCACAACTTATAAAACAATCTTTAAGGTACAAAGATAATGAAAAATATTTCCTTAAAGATCTATTTTAATACTGAGGATAGGTTAATTCCCCAAACGAGGGTTGCCAATATGTTATCACTCTAATAATTCTAAAGTTGTAGTATTTTGATTTAAAGTCTAAGAAAATTAGAGGTAACCACAAACCAACTTTTAAACTCTAAGATCTAGCCTTCTTAGGGTTCGAGAGGTCTCTCTCTATAATATTTAACTTTGTTTTAATTATCCGATATTAGGCTAGTTATGATGTGCAAATAGGTTTTGTGGGAAAATCACTTAATGAGATGGATAGTGGGATATTTTTTTTGTCCATTGGGTTAAGGAGTCAAAAGTCAAGAAGATAGAATTAGGATCAAGGTCGAAACATCAAATGTTTTATGCGAAAGATAAATAAGTCTTTGAAGATTTTGGAAGGCTCTTTGATGAAGTGGTTTGATCGGGATAAAGAGAAATGAAGGATTATTTAATCCGGATAAGGAAGGAATAGACAGGGGGTCATTCGAAGAGGGATAAATTAAGGTTTCCTTCTCTAGAAATCAGCGAAAAACATAGAAATGATAAACGATTAAAAGACAGTGCTTTAAACAAATCTCGTAATAATACTCCTAATTTATCATTCAAATTTGGAACACATATATGGATGCATGTAAACATAAGAAGATAAACAAAGACAATAGAAAGTACTTCACTTCAATGTCTCATCACATGAATCCTAAAATATGATGCTAGATGTTTTGATCCAGCTTCTACTATTCGAACTTGCAATAAACAACCTTCAAGTACAACAAAAATGATTATAGAAATCTTCGAGAATTTATTCCACAATAATACTTCAAAAGATGAAGTATATACACAAAATGTTTTACAAAATATCCTAGAATAATCATAGAATTTTTCTAAGGAAATAAAATATCTTTTACAACAAAATAGTGACAGTTTGCTTAACAACTTAACAAGTTGTCCTATTTATCCAAATAAGATAGAAAATGTTGTTGTGGATCAAAGTACATTGGGCTGCCTTGGTGTCTTCTTCTTTGGGCCATGATATTTCAAATTTGTTTTGAAATATTATCTTCTTATCTCGATATTGTTTCCTTTGATACTTTTTAAACTCTATCAAAACTACCTTCATCGCTGTAAAAAATTCTATTTTGACCGTGAAAAAAATCAGCAAGCTATTTTTATCCTCTTTTCGCAACTTTGAATTTTACAAAGAAGTCGGTGAGTGATTCCGAAGATTCATCATCAAGAATTTTAATCTTTTTCAGCTTCCTAAAGTTCTCATCTCGTCTCATGTATCCGGAAAATGTTGGTTTTCTAACAAAAAGGTGTTTTATCTCATGTCGTAGATAAAACAAGTCTTCAAAACTTTTGTGTAAAACCTTCCCCTGTAGGAATTCTTTGTCTTTCTGTTTTCTCAACTTTCTCTTTTACATAATCTCTAATATTTTTTGTTGATGTCCTCTCGTGGCATGAGTTTATCATTAATAACCAAGATGTTAGGTAAACCTCTTTGCCTCAAAATATCAAACTTAACCATAAACTTGGTTATGGCTATGTTCATGTTTTCACATTTTTCTTCTAACTCGCTTCATTAAATTCTTCTTTGAAATGACTTTCCTTATCTCAAGGATTGTCTCTGTTCTATCAATAATTTCTATTTCTTCAAGTTTTTTCTTGTTCTTCTTGTTGATAATTTGATTAATTCTAGGGCTCTGTTCACGTTTGGCACCTAACTCATCTTTTTTTTCGAATCTTTGCTTGTGCTACCTTTCAAGAAATCCCTTTGCTCATAAATTACTTGGATTGATGGCCAAACATTATTGATGGCTTCAATTATTTTAATCCATAACTCGATTCTTCACATAAGACATTGGCTCTTTACAGGGTTAAATCTTTTTTGTAGATTTTTCAATTCAACATTTAACGTATTAGACCTTTGTTCATGAGTTTTGGCATTGATTTGGGCTAGCATTTTAGTGTCTTCAAGATTTTCAATCACTTTCTTCAATTTGTTGATCTCATTGGGTTGAAGTGACATTTCCTCCATGGCTTTGACAAGTTTACTAGCTTCATCGATCTCGCTGACTGCTGATGTAGAGGATTCTATGGGCTGAAGTAGTGGGTGAGGTTACCCTGCACTGCTAGTAGCCCATGATAATTTTGGTGCCAACACTTCGCTAGAGTTGAAGGCACAAACTCGTAGTAACCATGTGAATTACTTGTAGGAGTTTCCCTGTGTTTTTGTAATTTCTCTTTCATGGACAAGCTTGTGCATTTGGATCTCAATTTCTTTTTATCTCGTCATGTTAATTGTAAAATAGAGTTCATCATATTATCTTTATGTTTTTTCCTCTTGAACTATTTCTTTGGCTTGTGGATGTTCGGTTGCTAGAAGCTTGAGTTGTTTCCTTAATGCTACAATATCAACATTCTTTTTCTTCACTAACTCTTCTCGCAACTTTAACATTGGCAGGATCATATCCTACTTGAATAACAAACTCTTCTAAAGAGCTAATCCTAGGATATTTAACATATGAGGAAGCCCTATCAACTTTCATTTGATCTCTAATATTTATTATTTTATTTTGGAGCTTGTGGACTCTCATGGCCTTTGTAGTTATGGTAGAATATAACATCTCGTAAGTTTACCAGTGAAATTCAATTTGATCTAATGCATGGATGCTTTCTATTGGCACTTCAAGATCAACTTTATCGTAATCGGCCACTCGTCTTGGGAGTCGTGATTGTTGGTTGAAGCTACTCGACATAATCAACTTCTTATTTGAATAATCAAAAGTAGATAGAAGTATGTTTTGGATACTTGGTGTTTGTTTCATATACTCGAGAATAGATCTCATTTTTTTATTTCTTCATTCTTTTTCTTTATCTCGTTTATATTTCTCTCTAATGTCAAGATATTTATCTTTTGATGTACTGTGAGGAGGATGCCTCCATACTCGTTGCTTCTCTATTACATGTGTGTTGGAATTATCGTGATGTTCTTCATTTAGAATCTCTATTGGTGGCTCATTTGTAATAACTATAGCTGTATCCGTGTTTGTCTCTGGAACATCTATATCTTCCACTTCTATGGTCACTTTTTCTATATCAACTCGGATTGATCTTAGGGCTTTTTATTATATCCGAGTTTAAACCTAGTTTCAGCTTGTTGTCTCAACGATGGTAGGTACCTTATTCTCTAACTCTCTTAGCGAGCTTTCTCTCCTTGATTTATAGTTTGTAAGGTATGACTAGTATCACCCTATTTAGCTTCTACTAAGGTATTTTCTAGCCACTCTGTTTGATTGAAATATTATTCAACCTCGGATTTTTTCTCATGAATATAAGGTGTTAGTTTGCACTTCACCCAAATTTTTTCTTAATATTCCCTATCGATCATAATTCCATGAGAAGCTTTCTTCAAATTTGTACTCAAGTAATTGTTTTGTCGCTTCTTGTTCTTCATCTCTATGATTAGAAATAAATGGTCCCACCTTTGATTCTCCAACTTAAATTGGGTCTTCCTTTTTCGTCGCTAGGAAGTTGATAGAATTTGAATTTAAGATTTGTATGATATACTCCAAGGCAAAAATTCTCATTGGCACATACTTAGGAAGTTTATAGGGTAAATGATTGGACCCAAAAACTCGATTTCTGTATGTTCTTTTTTATAAGTACCAATATCCAGCTCTAGTATGCTCGATAGCTATAGAAATTTCTTTATTTCATCATTGATTCTTGGTTGTACTTGTATTTGTTAACATGTTTATCAATGGATGAATAAAGTAATCATGTAAACTCGCATAATCGAATTTTGTGGACTCTTTTCTCGATCAAAGAAGTCCAAAAGATAATCGAAAGTGGGTTCTCTTCAATATCAAGCTTCGAAGTGTTATTGGAAACTTGTCTTCTTGGAAATATAAGAACATATGGAAAAAGAAAGGAAGTATAACTAAATACTCCTTTAGTTGGAAATTTGACAAGATGATCATGGATATTATCAGCTATGTATTCAACATAATTGAAAATGACATAAGGAAGTTGTCCTAATGCAAATCTATATAGAAAACCTAGGATTGACTCATATGTATACTCATCTATAAAATACCCTAGGATAAAGGACAACATGGATATGACATGCCCGGACCCTTCGTAGAAATTTTGAAGTAAAGTAAGGAGGGTTGATAATTGGAATTTCAACATGTAAAGACATGAACAATTGGAAAATTTGAAACCTTTTGGGAAAATCAAGACCAATGTAAAGTTTGGTAAGTGCTTCTATTGATAAGGGAAACCTGCATTGGGATCTAGTTTGATCTCAGTAGTATTTGGTTTATTGACATGGTAGTAATTGTAAATAATAATTCTTTATTTGCATTTACCATTGCTCTTAGTTTAGGTTAATAATAGGTTTGACAAATCCTAATAACCTCTAGACATTGATGGGTGAGTGGGACAACATATTTGGGTAGGTTTGACTTCGAAATTTGGACTTCTTCAACTTGATCCAATGACTTTTCATAACTCCGATGAGTGGAGATCTAACAGATTGAATTCTACCACTAGATCTCGCTATTTTATAATCCACATCTTCTAAGGGTGTATGTTCAATGTCTACAAAGCGGAGGTTGTAGAGGATTTACAATAATTGTTGTCTTGTAATTTCATCGTCGCATTTGATTTTGACATCTTTTAGACTTTATGGATATCTAAAACTCTATATTTGGACTTTTTTTGGACTCTTTTGTAAGTTTAAATTGTTTACATAAGTGTTTTTGACTTTGACAGAGGTTATTTTAAACATAAATAGGCATACAATTGGATTTTTTTTGGGTTTAAACCTTCAATTTTGACTTTTAAACTAGATTTTTGGACTCTTTACAGGGTATAAGAAAAAGAAAGACAAGGGTTTCCTATACTTTTTAGACAAACTGGACTGAAACTAGTTCAAATTGGGCATGTAGAGGGTTGGGAGTTACTCGTAAAGGACTTCTTGATAGAAATGAAGATTTTTTCTAGGTTTGCAAAGGAAAATTTATATTCAATTTTAATTTAAAAAACTAGATACATTATCAACACAGGGTTTATCGTGGGTTTTTTATAGAGAATTCTTTCTTTTTGGCCAACTATAGGGTCTTTTTGTGGATAAAAGGTCTTCACTAAGCTTAATTTCTCGTAAATTCCTTTTGAAATGATAAACATGTCGTTTTTCATGAAGAATACATGTTTGTGTAGGTATTTTCATCTTTAAAACATGTTCGAGGTGTCGATGTGTTCCGATGGCTTTTGAAGTTCTTTGGAAGTCGAATCGAAGCTTCCAAATGGATTTAACAACACTCGCAATGGCTTTTTTTCATGTTCTCTAGGCATAAAATAGTGTACAAGGCTTCTTTTTTAGTTAGGATGGATAAATGCATAGAAAGAATGCAAAAATGTCTTAATGGGCGCAATACGAAGGTTTATAATGTTTTTAGGTTTAAAGAGGATCGACATTAAATGCATGTCATATCGGGTGGAGGCGGTTTGGTACTGAGGCGAAAACCCAAAGTGGTTTATCACATGGGTTTGGGCGGTAAGTTGTTTTCGTTGGATCAAATGCAGTCCAATATAATGTCGCTACGTGGAGGAGAGAGAAGGGTGCTAAACCACCCATTTCGCGAGTTTGAAATGAGTTTAGATCGCGTAAGTTAAAATGTGATATTGCTTTGTGGTCGTCGGGATCGGAGGATATGCATGCGAATGGTGGAGATTAGATTAGGAGTTGTTCGGTAGTGGGGCATGGGGCCCGAGTCTTGTGTTACGATGGGATTAATTTTAATATTAAAAATGTATGTTTTTAATATAAAATCAATGTTTTATGATTGGTTGTGGAATTCTTATACCACAAGAGGGTTTTCTCTGCCTAAAATTTTTCTATTACTATCTGAACTATTTGATTCTCTATTTCTGTGTTCATTTTATTTTCTTTCATTCGATCCAGTAGTCTGTTGAATGTAAGTATATTTGTTGCATCTTTTTTGGTTATGAAGAGAGTTGGATTTATCCCCTACGGCTAGGGTTTTGACCCCTGCTGCCAACTCACTGTAGGCATCTTTTACCATATGGTCCATTTTGACCTTAAATCTAGCCTTGACAAAAAAACCGTGGTGTTCCAAGACCCTATAGCCAAGACATCAAAACATGGAGCTCATCAACCAAAGAGAGTATGTTTTCTGATGAATTTATTACAAGTGTCAAATAAACTAACTATTCCATTTCCCAGGAGTAAGGCTCTTCTCATTGTTCAAACGTTTTTGCTTAACAAGTTTATGGGGCAGTGACTAGATCACATGGTTCTAGGGATTTGGCTAGAAGAAAAGTTATTTCTCATGTAAATATCCTTAAGCTTCATCCTTTATGGAGACATCTATATTTCTTCCCTATTTGAATGAAGGAGGAAAAAAGATTCATATTTAACAGTGGCCCTTATTTAAAAGGCCATTGAGGGTTTTATTTGAATTGCAGAATGCTGGAATTCAACACTTTTACCTATCAGTTTCACTTTAGTGTACTTTCTTTGCAAGATTTGTTTCAAAATATGAGCCTATCACATGCATATTTATAGATGATGTTTGATCCCATGGTAATCATGACAGGGGTTACTACCTCAGCAACTCTAGAAATCATCTAGGGTTACTACCTCAGCAACTCATATCATACCCTTACGGGCTCATGGATATCATGATTAATCATGAATTTTTTTGGATGTTTGAGCATCTTTTACGTTGTAGTAATCATGACAGGGGTTGCCACCTCATCTTGGAAGGGGGGAGTGCTCCTACTAAACCATATGGCCCATATTTTCCTCTCTCACACACATATATGCTAGTATTTGATATATGGAATTTCGCTTGCAGGAGAATGTGGACATGAGCTCGTAGAAGTAGAGGCTTTTCCATTTGAGGTTATCAACATGGGTATTAATGTGCAAAATTCCTATTCCAATATCAGAAAAAATTCGGGGGCTTAGTTTTATTCCCACTAGAAACCTTGAACATTGATATTAAAATGAATCAGTCTAACTATTATATGATTTGGACCCATACATGACCAAAATAGGTCAAATCATGACCCACAATGGTCAATGCACAACCAAAATGGGTCCAAATCATATAATAGTTAGATAGTTAAAAAATAATCCAAAACAAAACTAGAATCCCAATTTAAATTTGAAGGCCTCATGTGCAAGGACTATGCCAACCTTTTGAATCCTCACGCTTGGAAATTATTGCAGGTTTTTTGGGGCCATGGATTCTCCAGCCTTCCACTAGTTATTAAGAAGCTCTAATTGACATGTAAAAAATTTCATTCAAACATCATTGTTGTGAGACAAGCTGCTATTGCGAGTTGTTGCATTTATGTTGTACAGTGGAGTGGATGCTCCTTGTTGCTTCCTTGTTAACAATTATTGTCGTCGATTTCTTTTATTGTTGATCTGTAAGGATCTTTGTAAATTACTACTTTTCACCTTTCTATTTTATTCGGCATTAATGTTTGGATTGTATAGAAGGAAAAAATTTTACTAGATAAAACTGTTTCAACTTTCATGTTTTCGGTTAGGACAAAACATAATAGTTTTCATTTTCTTTTGTGGAAAAGGAAAAAATCAGGAACAACAGGGGGTTTCGGGGTAGCAGAAAAAATCTGAGGGGAAGGAGAACAACCATAGGTATTTTTGTTTATGGAAATCACAATTTTATCCAGAGGACAAACTCTATGACTCCTTTTTATTTGATTTAAAGAAGTGCTAATTCATGCTTTGCTTGCAATTTATTTAATGCATTAATATCTCTACCAATGCATTAAAATGAATTACAAGTATTACATTACAAAAAAAAGGCTGTAGTTTGCTACTGCGATGGAGCCAGCTTTGACTGAGAATGTCATCCCCATATTGTTGAATGGTTCAACTGAAATTCAACCTCTACTCCAAATAATCAACATTGGATCTGTCTATTCATAAAAAACTAGCTCTTCACACTACCACATTACTCTTTTTGATGGGATGTATCAACACAAAACTTTGCTACCGTTTTCTTATAGCGCACAAATTGTATCTGAAGACATCCAGATAGGTTGGATCATTTTACTTAAGAAATCATCTTGCACAGTCTCTCAAAACTCTTCATAATAATACATTGTGTATTAAACTTTTTCCTTTATTCTATTTGCATTATTCCTGCATAACAATGAATTTTACATTCATTTTTTTTTTTTTTAATTTCTTTATTCATTTCAGTCCCATTCGAATCCTAGAACTTGAGGTTGCCTGACGTAGCTCACCTTTGGTTAAAGACTCATCAACACTATTACATGCAAAGGCAGGCGAATCCCATTCAAGCTCTTCATCAGCAAAGGAGTCTCTGCCAGCTATTGTAACTCCTACAAATACATCCATAACAACACTTGTATCATTCAAATCACTCAATCCATACTGAAAGTACTATTGAATTCAAGGTAGAGCATCAAAAAAGATACCCTTGAAAAATTACAGCTCTACACGTGGCTCCGAAAAGTCTTCAGTTTTGATCTCATTGGACGCAATAGAGATGAGATTCACCTTTCTTCATTTGCTGAATTAGCTAAATCCCTTTATAATCTCATTGAATTTGGGCAACTATATATTGTCTCCAATGGAACAATTAAACAAACCAACCCAAACTACAACCATTAAAACAAAAAATGGGAGATTTACTTATTTGCTACATCAACAGTTAAACCATGTTCAGAAGATGATCCAAGCTTCCCTTACCAAAACTTTCATTTCAAAACGATTGCTGAAATCAAGTCCACAAGCCCAAATACCGTTGTAGATGTTCTTGGTGTGATCAACTCCACCTCTTCTGCTACAAAAATTCAAAGAAGAGATGGGACTGAAACACTAATAAAAACACTCACATTGAAGAACAAGTCAGGTTTTAGCATTGATTTAACAATATGGGTAGATTAATGTGTCTCTATAGGAAAGGACCTAGCTGAATTTCACTCTTCTGACAACCCGCTAATCCTTTGTGTCAAAGGAGGTCGGGTAACTGAATTTAATGAAATCACTATAGGGACAATCTCCACTACCACCCTTCTCATAAATTCGAACATTGAAGAAACCCACCAACTCCATACTTTGTTTCATGATATAGGCTACAACTCTCCATCTCCGTCTTTGAGCATAAACTATAATGTGGCTTCCAAACGAGCTCTACCACAAAAGACAATTCATGAAATATCTAGCATGGAAGTCTCTAAGAAGGTAGTATGGGTTTCGATTCGTGCCACAGTGACTACTCAACACATGGACGACTTCTATTTTCTTGCTTGTCCATTAGATTTCAATGGGAAGCAATGCATGAAAAAATTAATCCACCATTCTAACAATCTTTGGCATCGTACAAAGTGTAACGGTGAATTCCCAGAATGTGACTATCATTACAAACTAAAATTCAAAATACATGACCATAATGGACACCTTCAAAATGCCACTACCTTCAATGATGTAGGAAATGAACTCATGGGCATCACAGCTAAAGACTTGTTCCTCCTCTCTATTGAACCAGTTGATCTTCACAAAATCTGTAGCCTAATAGCATGCCACCAGTTCTTGCTGTCACTTTCCATCAAAACAGAGTACTACAATGGTGTTGAACATTTGCAACCTATACTAATAAGTTCAGAAGGAATTCAGTATAATGCTACATGCAAGGAGGTCCTAAAATACATTGCCACACTTACCGATTCACAATGCTCTGTTATTCATCGCCTTTGACCTCTTTTCTTAGATGCACACCATGCTATTTTTGTGTACATAAAGTAACATCTCTGTATAGTTCAATTTTCAATACTATTGTAAAATACAACCATGTTGTTGTACTGAACAATTTTCTTTCGCAAAACATTTTTCAATACTTACAAATATGTATATTTACCCCTTGACAATTTAAAAAATATAGATACCTATGTTTAGCACCACAAAAGTGTTTTTCTTTACAATAGTCTTTATCAACATGTATGGAAAATATAATTCAAACTCTCTCTATCGCTTACTAATAGTTATTTACAAAGTTAAGTTTCTCACAAAATGTCATACATTTCATATGCATTCATAACTCAGTTTGCTTTGCTAAAAATTCCTCACATCTCATGCCTAACATATATTTAGTTGTAATTTCTTAGATATGTCATCAACCAATGAAGATGCGGATAAAAGAGCATGAAGACCCCTTCTTTATGGTCAAAATAAAGAAACAATAAATGCGCGTCGACGACTTCTTTATAAAAATCGAAAAAACATTCCCGCTCCCACTACACAAGCTTCCTCTTCAAGTTCTCTCCCAAATATGCATCCCAATTCACCCTACCTTCATCAAAACCTATATAACCCCCCTCCCCCCCTATTGAAGAACACCATCACTTTAGACATAGAATAGATAACCTCTCTACATTGCATGTAACCACACTATGCAAATAATCATATCCAGGTATGAAAACAAAACATTCACATGGTACACTTTCTTGCTCTTAGTGTGCAGCAGCTAAATCTACAAACCATTTCACTCATGTGAACAACATGGACCCTGGCGAGCAACCAAATGTCCTACAAAATTTACCACAAATTGAGGAAATGTTGATAGCACGTGTAAATCCCATTTTGCAAGTAACACATGCTCGTGGTGGTCAATACAAATATAGTGACCATACAATCAACTTCCCTCAAGACATCAATTCTATTGCGAAATACCTACCTTGCCTTGTTTCTGTGTTGTATATACTCATTGTCATAAGAAAAAACCCTTCTGAAACATCTTATGAATTCATCATCTCTAAATCACATGTACTAGAAGCTCTTGAATACAAACTCATTCATAATCCCTACTACAGAGATGTTGAACTCAGCCCATCTACAATTTCTACTCTACCAGATAGCCCTACAGATATTTCTTATCTTCTTCATAATATAACCACGTCCTCATTTATACCCCAAGAAACCATAATCGATTCTACTCATGATCCCAATGTCGTGCTAACTCCATTTGATATCCAACCTTCTTCATTTGTTCCAATTCCCCCAAACTCGTGTAGTGAACTTGATCACATTTGTGCTTACTTGCACTCCACAAATCCAAACTCAACCAATTCAATTGATTGGCCTACAATATCTCTATCACTTATCAATGAATACACTATTGAGGGCCTCTTTGCTATGGCCTTCCCCACACTTTTCCCAATAGGCGTTGCCATGATCGCACAACCAAGAATTACAAAAGTTGAGATGCACGAATATGCCTTGCACCTATTACGCTACCATGACAACCACTTTTGCCAACATCCAAGATTCTGTTACTACATATATAACACACTAATTTAGCATTGTATCCAATCAACTGCTAATGTTTTTGTTGGAAAATACATTGAAAACAATTTGCCAACAACTATTTCAAATTTCAACTATGTCTTCACGACTTCCCACAATCAAGAATTCCCGAACAAGTCATGCACTTTGGCTCATACCTACAAGGTACATGCTCTTTTTGGAACAAGCATCGTAATGAGCTAGCTGACATGATCACACAACTTGGAAGCCCATCATTTTTCTTCACTCTAAGTGTTGATGATACCAAATGGCCTGACCTACATAAGATTATGCCTACTGACGTGCCCTCATATTCAAACACTCATTACAAGTGGAGAATTCAAAATATAATTAACAATGCACATTTAACATCTCAATATATGCATTGTAGATTTACAATTTTTCTTGAAGAAGTTCTATAAAAAGGCCTCCATGCAATTGACTATTGGTGTAGGTATTTTCAATTACCATTTCTCTTTAAACCTAATATTGATTTACAATAGATCTGGAACAATAACATCTTTCAATGTTGCATACAGATATGAATGGCAACATTGAGGATCTGCACACATACATGGATTCCTTTGGTTGCAAAATGCACCAAACATGGATTCCCTCAATTGGAACAATGACACAGAAGTTCTCAATGCTCAAAGATATTTTGACCATTAACTCACTACTTGGAACCTATGCCAACTCCAACATCGTGAATCTGTACTCCACCAATCAGTAGAGCACAAACCATGTCTTCTTGACACATCATCAATTTTTGCGTCAACCCTGTTAGAAGACTATGAAGAGCTTGTGAACTATGTCCAACGCCATACAAAGTGTCATGCATCTTCTTGTCTTCGCAAAAAAAACAATGTTCTAAGTTGCTGCTATGGAGTACCATGGGAGTTGAACCCCACATCTTCACTCTTCATAGACAACAAAGGTCAAAAAACCTACAAACATACACATAACGATGATAGATTGAACATCTATAATGCCGATATACTTTCCATCTGGAGAGAAAATGTTGATTTCCAGCCAGTACTTTCACGCCATGCCGTGTTAACCTATATTTCTAAATATGCAGCCAAAGTAGAAAAAAAATTAGAAAGCTACAGCCAAATTTTATTACGTCTCTCAAACAACGTCGTTCTAGATGCACCTACTATCATTGTTGTTCGAAAAATCCTTACAGAAACCATAGCAGAAAGAGACATTGCGAAGCAAGAAATATGCCATAGGTTGTAGAAATTACCACTCACACTCTGTAGTCGTATATTTGTTTCTCTAAGTGTTAATAGAACTGTATTCAGACATGTTCTACATGCTTCCGAAAGTCCATCCTCAACAACACCATTTATTCTCGTATACATGAATAGAACTTCATCATTAGAGTCGTTGTCCCGCATTGAAGCTGCACGTTCTTGGTCATTTTCTCCTCATCATAAAAAAAAACAATGGAAACACATTTCCGCTCTGATGGTTGTCCATATCTTGCCATGATACACCACAATCCCTTCCCCTACTGATCGAAGCTACACCACTTTCTGTTGGGCTGAATTAATATTGTATTTCCCTTTCCATACCCTCCCCAATGACATTGTATATAACAATGAGGAAATCATTGCACATTGGGAACAAAAAAAGGGAACATATACATTATGGCATGTTCATCATGAAAATGAAACCCCACAATCTCCACAATCCGAAGATGAATCTACTCCTGTATCTACCCCTCTTGACATCCCCCTTCACCCTGTCCAAATGAATGAATGGGAAATCCTCTCTCACCTTCACCCAGGCAACAACATTGAAATTGATACCCTTGGAATCATTGGCAATTGTGACTTTGATCTTAATCATAATTGGTCTCAGATTTACCTGCCTCTCCACTTGCAAGAAAATGCCATCAATTTCATTGAATACAATCGCTCAAATAGTCAAAACCAACATCATCCTTTCTCAAACCTTCCCGAAAATCACATATTAACTCCTACCCAAAAAAAAGCATTCACACATATTATTTCTCATTTCAAAAACCCTCTACCAAAACCCCCAACCAGAACCATCATACAAGGGACAGCCAGAACCAGAAAATCTGCTTTAATAAAATCTCTGCAATGTGCATTTATTGCAAACTCCTCAACATCTAAAAGCTCATTGCTGCTACTTGCACCCACCGGTGTTGCAGATTTCAACAT
The DNA here is from genome assembly GCA_034641835.2 of Pinus albicaulis. NCBI lineage: Eukaryota > Viridiplantae > Streptophyta > Pinopsida > Pinales > Pinaceae > Pinus > Pinus albicaulis. The sequence goes on along the minus strand of JAXQQM020068918.1, from coordinate 38,827 downwards.
AAATGCCCTTACAATTCACTCTGCCCTTCACATCCCTATCCAAACAATACGTCCTCTTAAAGGACAACCACTCCTACACTCCCAAGAATAGCTCCGCCATGTACAATACATACTCATTGATGAAATGAGTTTTATCGAACCGAAAATGCTTTCCCATATTTATGATCGCCTACGAGAGGCATTTCCCCTTCATTGAAATATACCATTTGGTAATTGTTCTGTTATCCTTGTCGGTGATTTAGGCTAGTTGCCACCTGTAAAAGACATTCCTCTGTATGCTGGCACATCATGTGACACTGCACTTTGGCACAACTTCGATACGGTTATAACGCTTACAATTATTTTCCGTCAGCAAGGTGCTGACCCTTCCCAAATTTCCTTCCGCCAGATTCTCGCAAATCTCAGGGATGGAACACCTACAATTGAAGATTGGAACCTCCTAATGTTGAGGATAGATTCCTCTATTATGCATGAAGATAAAAACACATTTGAAGACTCCATGCACTTATATGTAGCAAATAGTTTAGTTTCCTTGCATAACAAATCAATGCTTAAAAAATTAAACATGCCAGTAGCTGTGTGCTCAGCGGAGAAACATCGGGACGAAACGTTTGCTCCATCTGAAGAAGATCAACTAGATAGAAAGGTTTTGTTATGCAATCAACAAAAAGTTATGCTCACTTGCAACTTGTGGGTACATGCAGGGCTTGTAAATGGCGCACTTGGCAAAGTAATTACAATATTCTATGCACTTGACTCAAAGCCTCTAGAATTGCCATCCTTTGTGATAGTCGATTTTAAAAAATACAGAGGAACACCATGGGACATTTCACATCCCACATATGTGCCCATTTCCCCTATCACAAGAGGTGCACATCGACAAATACCACTTCGAATGGCATGGGTTTTAACAATACACAAGTCACAAGGTATGAAATTACATAAAGCAACAGTTGACATTGGCCCCAAAGAATGCCAAGGTCTAACATTCACCGCCATTTCAAGAGTAAGATCTCTATTAGACCTTCGAATCCATCTAGCATTTCCTTTCTCATGCATATCAAGAATGAAAGAAAATCCATATCTACAATGCAGAAAGCAAGAAGAGTCATTGCTCACATTGAAATCTATATAGACAATTACACTCTATCCAACAATAAACTCTTTGTTACATCTTCACCAAATAGTAAACAAACCTTAACCTTTTCCAAATTCCATACACAGTTACTTGCTTCTACATTTGTTCTAATACTGGTTATGCTCCTAATGTTCAAAATAATTTTATGCTTACTTTGAGTATTTTAAAACTCTACATTTAGTACACTTTTATCAACAGTTTACACTAACACTTATTGTTTCTCTTTTTTCATGCCCAACAGATATGGATTCACAGTCAACAACAGGAACTTACTTTACATGATATATAGTTGAGATTTCTTTCACCATAGGCATTGCCTCTGTACCATTTGCGGACAACTATTGCCTTGTTACAAAAGATCCAAAAAATCCTAAGAAAAACAATCCACATACATGAAAGAGATACACATCAGTAAATGCATTCTGATTGGCAAGAACGACTTTCTCAATGTGGGGTCACAATAGACACCAATTGGTGTTGTCGATGCCATGCATCATCATCTATATATAATTTGATATTTACTCTCATTTACATGTATATGACATCACAAACATTTACTATTCACATGTATATTTATTCACCTTCAAATTTGTATATCTGTCTTTATATAAATCATGTTTTGTTCAACTACTATGCCATTCAATGTAATTCCAACTTTTTCTATAACATTATTTTTCTTCAGTGTTGTGTTTTTAACCCATTTCAAAATACTCTTTCTCAAGAGGAGCATCATATTCTACCATAGCTTTAAGAGCTATTAAGAGCTCATGTACTGTGCTAAAAGTTGTCATTGCATCCGTCAATCTATTGCAATGTTGTTACATTATGGAATATTGGATTCTTACTTGGCAAATCTATTGCAATGTTGTTACATTAGGTAATATTGGATTTTTACTTGGTAAATACAAATCTTGTTATTTCTTTAAAAAAACTTAATATCAAAAAATTGTCATTGTATCTGTCAATCTAATGCAATGTTTTTACAATATGGAATATATTTGCAAATGTACCATGTTAGTTGTCAATTTTATTCATATGTATTTTTCAAAAGCATTCAAATTGTAAAATGTTTGTGATGCTATTTAAACATTTTAAAAAGATGGATTTTCTATTTAACTTAAAATAAATTAAAAATAAGTTATAATTATTTGATAGATTACTATTTGAACACTACAATGAAGCCACCATTATATTATATTTTTTTGTGTTATTTTTTATGGTTAAATTATATGAATTGCTCAAGAATTAAATTGTGGTCATTTAAAATAATTTTATATATAGTAATAATAAATATTTTGAAAACTTAAATTGTGGTCATTTAAAATATGTTGTTAAATATAGTAATGATAAATATTTTGAGAACTAAAAAAGGTATGCATTGAAATAATAAAAAAATGTTTTTTTTTATGTTTTTTTTTTTAATATACAAACTTGAGACTTATAGAAAAGGGGTCTCATATATGGTATCAATGTGAGGTTCAAAATATTGAGTTTATAAATCTATTTGTGAATAGGTTTATTAGCCCCAAACTTTCTTCCTAGTTGCAACAAATGGGGATCACATGAAAAACCTTAGTTGGAATGGAGACATTTAGAAAGTAGACCATAAACAACATATGGAAAAAAAATCAAGAAAAAATTAAGAAATTGGTTTGTTGTGTATAAGAAAAAATTAAATGTTGTGTGTGGCGCTTTACCCAACAAATATTATAGAGTTATATATTCATGCGAACATATAATGACAAACTCACACCAATGCTCTTGAATCCATAATAGAAAATCTCTCTTTGAAAACTATTAAAAAACTATTAATTCAGAAAAGTTTGTGCTGGACCTTATCTCATCTAATAATTTTAAAACATTATGTACTATTTTTATTTTCAATGTGTGCTTCAAAATGCAAAACAATACAATACATTCATACAACTTTTCCACTTCATACAACTTTTCCAATTAAATAAGCCTCTCTGTCTCTTTTTACACCTTTTGAGGCAGCTTCTAGTTTAAAATATGTAGAAAAAACCTTAGTGTATGTCAAATCTATCTCTCTTTACACCTTTTAAAGCAACTTCTAGTTTAAAATATGTAGAAAAAACTGTAGTGTATGTCAGAATTCGCCGTTCCCTGACGCGTTGCTCAAAACATTAAGTTTGTCAGTCCAATCCCTCTCTTTTATACGCAACAATATTTTTCCTTCGTCAGAGATGGCATTACATTGAGGCCAGAGAGTGAACAAGAGGAGCAGAGCCCTCGGCAATTTGGATTGGAATTAGGACGGGAACAAGCCTGAGCGAGCCATGGCTTCTGGATATTTCGGTGAGCTTTGGCTCTGTTTTAATATATATATATATATATATATATATGCCGCTACAAAATTCTGCCGTCCATTCAACGATTAAAATAAAGGCCCACCTTCACTTTGTTACAATGAAAAGACAGATAACTTAGCAACCTTTTGAATGGCATCAACTCAGTGGATGTGTGGATAGATGATAGCGAATTAATCGCCATGAAAACAATGAATCTTGACTTTTCCAAGGAGTTGAAAAGTTATTGCATTACACTGTCTTGTCATTGTCAAAAAAATTATTTCCACACAGACCATTGTGGAAATGTCGTGTCTTGTCATTGTCGAAAAAACTTATTTCCACACACCATTGTGGAAATGTCGTGTGGGAAAAATTATTTCCACACAGATCACAGAACATTGTAGAAATGTCTATCTCTTTGTGGAAAATTTGTTCACTCATCGTGACTTGGTTTAACAAATATTTTAATGTTTTACTCAGTCAATGTTTTTATAAGAAAGAAACCATTGTAGAAAAATTATTTCCACACAGACCACACACCATTGTAGAAATGTCGTCTCTTTGTGTGGAAAATTGTTTACTCATCCTGACTTGGTTTAACAAATATTTTAATGTTTTACTTAGTCAATGTTTTTATAAGAATCAAATGATTAACCTTTTTAAATAATTTCAAAATATGTTAGTGCTTTGTTAACTCAATGTTTTATCAGAAATAACTTATTAATTTTATAGATTATTATAATAAAATAATCATAAAATTTTCGGTACTTCGCTTAGTATTTTATTGAAATGATTTATATATGGCTGTGGGATAATTATATGATATTTAAAAAAGTTTTAAAACTACATATAATTTTATGATATTTATAAGTATTTATATTAAATTTACAGTTTTCTAATTAATTATATAATATAATATCTATAAATTATAAAATATGGTTATAATATCTAAAAATTGGTAGTTATTGAATATAACAATTTCTTTTTCATTTTTATATTTTTTTTTACATATTTATTATTATTTATTTAGATATTTTTATTTTTACATATTTATTATTGTTTTATGTTTTAATTTGAAATATTTTAATATTTTATCTGTAATTTATGAATTTTATAAATTTTATATTTTTTTAAAAATATTTAAAAATGGTTACAATTAATTTAACTAATTTTAAAGATATATTTTCCATTGACATTATTTTTATTATCAAAATGGATAAATTATTATAATAAAATAATTTGAAATGATTAACATTATTTTTATTATCAAAATAGACGAATTATTATAATAAAATAATTTAAAATGATTAATGTTACTAAAATAAATAAATTATTATAATAAAATAATTTCAAATTCTGAGTGCTTGACTTACTGAATTTTTTATAAGAAATAACTTATTAATATTATCTAGATGAATAAATTATTATAAAAGAATAATTATAAAAATTTGAGTAAACTACTCACTCAATTTTAATAAGAAACAACTTATACATGTCTTATGTGGTTTTTTAATTATTATATAATATTTAAATGGTTTCTAAAATTATATATTTTGAAATAACTTATACATGTCTTATGTGGTTATTTGATTATTATGTAATATTTAAATGGTTTCTAAAATTATATATTTTGATCTAAAATGAAATTTTTAAATTTATTATTTATAAATATTTATATTATTTATTATTTTATTTTTAAATTAGTTATATAATATAATATTTATAAATTTATGGTTATGGAACCTAATACTTTTTTCTTCATTTTTATATTTCTATTTTTACATATTTAATATTATTTGTTTAATGTAGATTTCGTAAATGAATTTCATTGGAGTTTTTTTTTTAATAAAGAACTATGGACATTTGCATCTCACAATTTATATAGGCCATCCCCAATTCTGAAGACATATCTTCTATGAGTATTAGCCTTGTCTAATTATTCTATGTTTTAGAGTTTTTCTTGCCAGAAACTTACAAAAAAATTCTTTTTTTAGAAATAATTATTTTTGTGTTTTAAAATATATTTTTGAATGCCTAATTAGATTCAACGCCTTCAAAAACCCTTAGGCACTTATTTTGCATAGAATTTACAAATCATACTTCTCATTCTAACAAATTCTTAAATGTAATAAAAAAAAAACTTCAAAACTTAGAACAATTATGCTATTATATTGAGATTATTCAAATTTACCTTATCTTATTAAACTTATAAAATTTCATTATCAAAATGAATTGAATATTATAATACAATAATTTATAAATATTTTAGTGCTTTACTTACTCAAAAAATTTACGAGAAATAAATGATTAACATTATCAAGATAGATAAGCTATTATAATAAAATTATTTTAAATTATTTAATATGCTTTTTCACTCCATGTTTTATAAGTTATTTAGATGGATGGATTACTAAAATAAAATAATCATAAAATTTTAAGTGCTTCATGTACTCAATTTCATAAGAAGCAAGTGCTCCATGGGAGCATAATCCCTAGGTCACATTTGCAAAAAGATAAAAAAGATACTTGAAAAAGGATAAGTGGAGCTTAAAGATTTTCGTGTCTCTATCTAGTTACAGATAATAAAATACTGTTGCATTAATGAAACACAGTAACTTGGAAAAATGCAGTTGCACAGATCTCACTCGAAAAATACAGTTGCACAAACCTTACTTGTAACATGTTAGGAAGGTGAAAATAAAACATTCAAAATCTAAACAAATGGCACCATTCCAAATTAATTTTTTAGTAATATTAAAAATAACTATATATTTGATAAAATTAAACATTAAAAAATATATTTTATATTCATGAATTTCAATTACAAACAAATACATACAAATAATAAAATAATAATAATAATTTTATGATTAAACTATAGCTTAGAAAAATCTCTCTACAACTTCATTATATAAAGTGCAAGCTTCTAAATAGATTCAACTTTGTTTTAATTTATCGTTAAGCTTCTAGCAAGATTTAACTGCATTACATAAACTGAATAAGGAAACCATAGGGTATAGAATCAGTACAAATAGCATAGGAAAAAAACCGTAAAATTAATCCCTAATTAGAAAAACCAGCAGTATCCAAAGATATATTATAATAATAATAAATAGATATAGAAATACTCAACAAAAAAACTCTTTCCTATTTAACTGTAACCAACCAATCAAAGGTCACATCCTAAAACTACGAGAAAACAACTTCATCAATAAATAAAGTTAATGGAAGTTTAATTTTCATAATAAAATTAATTTTAATTAATAAAATTAATCAGATCAATATCCGTTTTCATATTCTAATCTTTTACTCTGCATCTGGAAACAAAATAAAATAGGTCAGCCTAACCCAAAAAAAAATGTCATTAAAAACAAAGAACTTTAAAATCTTAACGTGATTAAAGTTTTAAATTGTTTTTTACGGCTTTTAATGCCACCACCATCTTTACCCAATTTAAAACTTTGTCCGAGACCCGCTTTTTTACAGCATTGCTCTTCACAATTAGTCACAATTACCTTTCAAAAATCTGTATCAAATTATCTTTTCAGAATCAAATTTTTATAGAGTTATCGTATCAGAATTAATTTTTTATAAAAATATTATAAATAAAATAAACAAATTAACATATTAGATACTCTTGGAAAATTCTTTTAAACTAACAATATATTTGTAGTAAATATCTTGTAATTAAACAATTTAGGAAATATAATGGCTTTATAATTTTGAAAGGAAAGGAAATATTATGGATGGGGATTTTTTGAAATAAGTGTGCTAGACTAGAACTTTCAAAGTTCGTTTAGTTTTAAATGAAGTACATAAATTTTTGAAATAAGTGTGTTAGACTAGAACTTTCAAAGTTGCAAATGAAGTACAAGATTTTTTGAAATAAGTGTGTTAGACTAGAATTTTCAAAGTTGTAAATGAAACAATACCATTCTCGCAACAACACAACTGTTTCGCAACTTTACAGAGTCTTATTTAGCAAAAAAAATTGCAGTTCCATTCAAGGTTTCTTTTCATTTCCTTCAATAACCACCAAAATATGTCATTGCAAAAGCACCAACAACAACTTCTTTGACACTAGAGCGATGCTCTAAATTTCAGTTCCAGACGGCAGTTAAAGAAGTATGGAAAGCAATGACAGAGGAATTTTTCTCTAGATCATCCTATGAAGCTTTACAAAGGAGTTAGATAGAGGCACTAGTGTAAATGGGTTGTGGAGATTTCAAAAATAAAGTTAAAAAGCATCGCAAATAAATATTTCCATAAATAAAGAAAGAAATATTTGGTCCCACCCAATCTATGGGTAGTACATGACTTGGTTGGCTTTTGCATATGTTAATAAGAGTTATTTTCCTCTTGTATTTTATGAGTAAATGTACTTGTTATGATGTGGGTTTGATGGTTGTTCTATCATGACTATTATTCTGGTTATATGATGGTTATAAGCATGGTTTCATGACAGGTTCTAGTTATGGTTGTTACATGTTTTTGATTTATTGTTGAATGGTTATTGAATGCATGACCTGTTATATGTTATTTCAGCTTTAATGAGAGGGCATTATACATTCCTGATGAATCTCATATAATTATCAGACCCCTACGTTTAATTATGCATTCATGACCTATAGATTACATGTTCGCCATGTGTTTGACGGAATGTATGTCATGGTTAGGCTTAGCTAGGTCAAGTCCTTAACCAAGTTTTGTGTTAGAGTTTTAGTCTTTGTGTGACTTATTGTTTTAGAGAGTTTCATCAAGTTCTAAGTAGTGATCTCGAGTCTAGCCTTGTAAATGTTGCATAGATCTTGGGGTCACTGGCATAGAACTCGAAAATTGGGATTGCATTCTGTCCCTTACAGACTTATGCATGTGACTGGAGGAATACAATGAAATTTAGGAAGTGTTATTCCTACGATTGGGAGTCCGGGTTTGGGCACCTAGAGGGGTGGATTAGCTCTTGGGGGTCCTCTAACTCTTAAGAAAGGTCATTAAAGTTTCAGCTTATCAATTCCACATCCTTAACTGTACATAGGAGGTTAATTCATATCATAGTAACTCTTAGTCACATATTTACCCTGGTGGACTAGTGAACTTGGGTAATCATCTGACATCTGATACTCTTTGAGAATGTGATAGGGTATTCAAGATAAGAGTAACCGTGGACCAATATTCTTTTAGGACTAGCTACCCAAGATAAGAATATTCCAGTAAGGTCATACTTTTTGAACAACCAAGTGGAGTATGTGTTGGAAATATTGTCATTGATGGAAAAGGAGCAACATTAGAATCATAATCTAAGGCAATAGAGCAGAAAGGTGTAGCAAAGAGGCAGAACAATGCAATTTAGTTCAGTGTGATTCCAGTCTAGAGCAAGTGGATGTGTGTGCAGGTTGAATAAGAAACAAATCCGTATTATAGATTCAAATATCTAATACAGAATGGTGTTCTGTATTCAGCATTGAAATAGTATGTAAAGTGGAACCAGTGTATACTCATAGATGCAAGCGAATAAGAGAACTAAACACCCAGGAAGGAGTAGTCTGGAGGAGATGGAGTTGCAGAGCAGCGATAGTGGAAAAAATAGGCAGAAAGATTAAGGCATTAAATCCCTAAGAAATTTTCCAAAGGAGAGAATGGACGGTTATGATTAAATCACAAATATCAACTTGAAGATCGATGACTTAGATCTCATCGTAGATTAAATTGTGAAAGTGTTGAAGTGGACACGTGTCAGGTGGAGGTCCTTGAGCATATCAGATAGTGCCTGTGATATAACATAACAATTAACGAAAGAGATGTAAATTTGCGAAGTGTCGATGAGGTAAATTAGTGAAGAGTTGAAGTGCGATGGGAAAGGTTTTGTGAGATGTGATAAAGTATTCCCAGCGATTTGCGAAATTGCAAAATTGATGTTATTTTGATATGGTTAAACTTGCGAGGTTTTGATAATGTGCAGAAATTGTGAAATGTGAAGTATGGGAGATGACATGGCAAGATGATGTGGAAGATGATGTGGACCTGACCCTAAAAATCCCAATTAAAGTATGATGACATGATAAATGATGTGGTAGGTGACGTGGTAGATGATGTGGCTGGTGACACGGAAATGATGTGGCACCCCCGATGGGACCAAAACCCTTTACCACAAATTGAAAATCGCATTTCATAAGAGGTGATAACCTTGGATCGGAGCAAAGAAGCAATAGGAAACTATGTTGGGAAACTGCAATGGAAAATTGCAATAAGATAGGTGGGACCCCTTTGCATATCATAGATCGGCAGTTCAGAAGGACTAGACAACAATGGATAACAATGAAAAGTTTCGAACTGCAATGAGAGACCAGACATGACACCTTCCAAAGGTAAATGATAATACATTTAAAAGTGTATGTGTATTGAGTTATAAAATCGCATCGGGAGAAATAAAGGCATATATGACATATAACATAGAGGAATGCCAAATTGTGATAAGAAACTTGACGCAAAGACATGTCAAAGTTGAATTTTAATATATTTCAGATCTGGGGTATATGCATTTTTATAAGAAATTTATTAAGAAAAGTGGGGGAGATGTATATAGCAATAACATAAGAAACTTCAATATGTGATATGAGGTCGAATGTGATTCATTTCAAAGTTCCTTTTAATATGTTTCATGTCCAAGGTTCTATGTGGTTACACCAGTTTACACAGGAGTAGACTCAAGTGAAAAAGACCTGACACTCGTGAAGAGGTGTTATATGGCTGCAGTTGTTTATCAAACAAAAGTATGAACACGGTGGCAGACTCAAGTAATTGGCCTGACACAGAGTGAAGAGCAGAGAAACCTGAACGTTGCGGCTATGAGGAGATAGACACCATGGGTCGAGTCAGGCTCAACAAAACTGCGGGTAGAGAATATTGAGTGTTATGGTTAATAGATATAATAGGCACAGTCGGGAGAAATTTCGTTATGTTAAATTATTTGAAATATGGACAACATGGGTCGAGTCATGAAAAAAGGCGGTTATGCAACACAACTAGAATTTAATAACAGAAACATAAAAGACAAAAGAACAACAAGCAGAATAAGACAAATGCATAGCAAGGATAAGAATATGAAAGGGATGAGTTGAAATATTTTGTATGAATGTAAATTTATTGATATATTTTATATTTTTTTTTATGTAAATGCAAGTCTCCATAGGCATAGGCAAAACTCCATGACTGTTGTAATGATTATTTCTGATGTAATAACCTGAACTAAAGAATGATGAATCAAATGGGTGGAAGGCATAGCATCAGGCATGTTCACTTTGTATTCCCTATAGAATTCAAACAGTCATGATGTTATCTGTATAAAAGATGTAATATCAGTGTGCATAATAGAGTTATAAAGATACAGAATATGTGAGAAAGTAGTAAAATGGAAGAGAGCTGAAAAATGAAAGAGAGCTGCAAAATGGGAGAGAGGTGGAGAATGTGGGAGAGATGCAAGAGATGTTATGCACATATGGAGCTGATATGAAACATATTTGATCATAGAGAGGGTAGAAGTGTGAATGTGGAGGAAAACAAAGCTGACATCCAAGTACATCAATATTTTACTTTCATGTTGAGTGAGGGGATTATAGTCTCCTTTCAAGTTGTAGCTTGATAAACTTCCAGTTGGAGCTGGGTGAGGTAGGAGCCTCCTGTGGGCTATAGCCTATAGAAAATATATTGGAGTTGGAGCTTCCTTGCAAGTTGTAACTTGCAGAAATTGATGTAGGAGCCTCTTGTAGGTTGGAGCCTATAGAAACTCAGTTGTGAGAGGGAGTAGGATCTTGCCTTTGCATCAAAACAAGAATGAGGTTTGGTTTTCTCCCTTATGGGTTTCCAGTTATTTCTGGTGTCCATGTGCATGATTATTATCTATTGAGGAGATGTGTTAATGTGCTTATTACTTGCTACTCACATATTTAGTCTGTTGATCGTTCTATTAAACTTCTTATGAAATGACTTGTTAATGAGTTTAATGAAAATAATTTTAATGTCCATGAATGGACTAAACTGATTCACCCCCCCTCTTAGTTTATTAAAGGAATCATCAATTGGTATCAGAGCCAGCTCCTTCTGAATCAGTTTAACCACTGGAAGGAGGTCCTTAGTCCCCAAAATGGCTAGCCTAGAAGGAAGCTCTACAAATTAAACCCCTTTATTTGCTGGCACAAACTATGCCTTCTGGAAAATAAGAATGAAGACACACTTAATGTCTCTTGGAGTAGGAGTTTGGGTTGTTGTGGAAGAAAAACATGAATCAAAGGATATAGACACTGAGGAAGATTCCAAACAAAATTTAATAGCTAATTCAGAAGCAATGAATGCACTCTTGAGCAGTCTAAGTGAGTCAGAATTTATCAAAGTAATGCATAGTAAGACTGCCAAAGAAATCTGGGATACATTAGAAAATATTCATGAGGGAGATACAAAGCGGAAGATGGCCAAACTACAAGAACATAGAACTTAGTTTGAAAAATTAAAGATGAATGAATATGAAGATATAGCTACATTCTTCTTAAGAGTTGCAGAAGTTGTGAATATCATGATATGCCTAGGAGAAGAAATTAAAGAAAGTGTTGTAGTACAAAAATTATTGAGATCTCTACCACCCAGGTTTAATCCTAAGGTTTTTGCCATAAAAGAAACATCAAACTGGGAAACCTTGACCAAGAACCAATTAGTTGGCAACCTAACAACATATGGGATGAGACTTCCTAAAGCGAAGTCAAACATGAGGGAGGTTGCCTTTAAAGCAGAAAAATGCATAAAAGAGAAGGAAGGTACATGCTCATGCTTTGATGAAGAAGAAGCCAAATTTGTCAAAATATTGGGTAGAGGCACATGTAAGTACAATGGTAAACTTCCATTTAAGTGATTTAATTGTGGAAGAGTGCAGTACTATGCTTCAAAACGTCCTCATAAGAAAATAATGAATCAGTCAAAAGGGAAAGAGAAAAGAAATTTATTTAATAGGTAGAAAGGGAACAAATTTAATAAAAAAAACATTCTATGCTCAACAAGACAACAATGCATCTTAGAGCTCAGATGAAGCCCCCAATGAAGAAGGAACATCAAAATTAATTTTGATGGCCAAGGAAGAGATTGAAAAATATTTCCTGGAATTTGAAGAAGAAGGCGAGGTAGATCTTGAGGGGGAGTTGGTGAGTGCCCTAAAGGAAATAGACAAACTGAAGCTGGAGACTAGAAAATAGAAGGCAATCCTTCTGAAACAAGTAAAAGAACAACCGAAATTTGAAAATTTTATTAAGTTAAAAATTGAACTAGAAGAAGTAAGCAAAGTAGAAGACATTATGCTACAACAAGTAAGAGAGAAAATTCAGGAATGTGGAATATTTCAAGAAGAGGTGGTGAGTCTAAGAAATTGGAAAAGGCTCAAACTGATTTAAAAATGAACATTCAACAACTAAAAGGTGCTAAAAAATTGGAAATGATATTAAATTCACAAAGATATCCTCTTGTAAAGACTGGGATAGGATATGAAGGAGAATCCAGCAAGTTGAAGGCAGAGGGTAAGAAAGCTATTACATTTGTGAAAGTTTTCCTAAAATAAAATGTTAACTCCCATCAATCCGAGAACAAAAATGTGGGGAACCCTTCAAATCATCATGAGTTGTAGCAAAAACCCACCACAAGGAAAGCCCTGGAAACAAAAGGAGAAAACAACCAAGCAACATTCCAACATAGATCAAATGGATTCCAAAGACAAAATTTTCATATGACCAGATGGAAATATCCCCAAACAACCTTGTGTGCCAGATACAGATAATACTTCCATGGGTATTGCTTTTGTTGTAAAAGGTTCGTTCATAAATACATGGAGTGCATAACATATAGAAAGAGACTAGAGTATGTACAATGAAAGGGAATTAAGAACAATTGTATATTCACTCGTGTACATAATCCATTCCAAAAAACAATCAAATGTTTTTTTGCCATAAAAATGGTCACAAGTCTTACGAATGTCTTCTCAAAGACTATGATCCATCTCCTCAGAAAATTTATAGAACAAGCAGCTACATTCAATGGAAAAGGAAGCTAAATAAATTTCATGTGCTTCTAATTTCTCAAGATCAGAACAATCAATGGTATGTGGACAGTGGGTGCTCAAAACATATGACTGGAGACCGAAGCAAGTTTGTAACTTTTGATGAAAAGAAATCTGGGAATGTAACATTTGGTAATGATAGAGCAGGGAAAATCAAGGGAAAAGGCACAATCCTCCTGAATAATGGAAGAGGAGAGGCTCAAGATCTACTATTTTTAGATGGTCTCAAAGCCAATCTGCTAAGTGTTAGTCAAATTTTTGATAAAGGCTGTGAGGTCCTTTTAAGAGCCGAAGATTGTGAAGTAAGTTCAATCACCATAGGAAAGGCCTTGATCAAAGCTGTTTGAACACAGAATAATGTTTATATAGTGGAAGAGGAGAATGAAGCATGCCGCATCAGCAAAATTGAGTAATCTTGGATATGGCATAGAAGATTGCGACATCTAAATTTTGACCACATCATCAAACTGAGCAAAAAGAAATTTGTCAAAGATTTTCCTGCAATAAAGAAGCCAATAAATACCATATGTAAGTCTTTCCAACTGGGAAAACAAACTCGCACATCGTTCAAATCTAAGGACAAACAATATTCAAGTAAGCCTCTTCAGCTTGTACACATGGACCTATGATGACCTTCAAGAACAAATGCACCAGGTGGAGGATCGTATTTCATGCTAGATGATTTTTCTAGATTAACATGGGTGGAATTTCTCAGATACAAATCCGAAGTGTTTGAGTTTAATATATTTAAGGCATTGGCACAAAATCAAATTGGATGTAAACTAAAATGCATCAGATCAGACAGAGGAGGTGAATTCAAAGGTGATGAGTTTGCAGAACTATGGAATGAATGTGGGATAAAGAATCAGTTTACAGTTGTAGATACAACTCAACATAATGGAGTGGCAAAGAGGGAAAACAGGTCTATACAACAGATTTCTAGAGCCATAATGCAAGAAAGAAACATTCCCCAAACCTATTGGGCAGAAGTAGTACACACAACTATTCATATTTTCAACAAAGCTGATCTCAGATCAAATTGTGACAAGACTCCATATGAATTGTGGCATGGGAAACCGACATCAATTAAGTACTTTAGAGTCTTTGGAAGCAAATGTTTCACAAATAATAATGATGAAAAATTGGGGAAGTGTGATGCAAGAGCTAATGAAGGAATATTTTTGGGATATGCATCAAAAAGTAAGGGTTACATGTGCTACAATAAAAGATTGCATAAAATTGTGGAAAGCATTGATGTGAGATTCGATGAAGAAATAATAGAGAGGACCGAAAGTACAAACTGTGTCAATATTCCAAATAATCATCAAGATGAGAATCAAGAAAATAAAGAACATAATGAGATAACAGAAGATATAGAAATAACCTCAAAAGGACCCTCGTGACACACTTAGAACAATTGTCCAAAAGATCAAATCATTGGGGACAAGAGTGTAGGAGTCCAAACTAGAAGACAACTAGCTCAAGAGACTGAGGAAGTGTATCTAGTCATGTTGTCATAGATAGAACCGAAGAATTTCAATGAAGCCAAAAAAGAGAAAAATTGGATAAATGCTATGAACAAAGAATTAGACCAGATTGAGAAGAACAATACCTGAGAGTTAATACTAAGACCTGTTGGGAAAAATGTCATTGGCACAAAGTGGATATTCAAGAATAAGATGAATGAAAAGGGTTAGGTAATCAGAAAAAAGCCTGAATTTTATGTAAGGGATACTCTCAAATCTAAGGAATTGACTATAATGAAACTTTTTCCCCTGTAGCAAGAATGGAAGCAATTAGAATATTTCTAGCTTTTGCATGCTATCATGATTTCAAGGTATATCAAATGGATGTGAAGCCTACCTTCTTAAATGGACATCTAGAGGAAGAAGTCTACATGGAACAACCTGAAGGATTTTCCATAGCAGATAAACACAATTATGTTTGCAAATTAAAGAAATCCCTATATGGTCTCAAACAAGAACCACATGCATGGTATTCTAGGTTGGACAAGTACTTTCAAAAATAGGGATCCAAGAAGGGAGGAGTAGACACCAATCTATATATAAAGGTTCATGAAAATGAACTTTTAATTGTAGTGGTATATGTAGATGACGACATGTTTGGTAGAAACAAGAATGAATTAGTAAAAGGATTTGCAGAAGAGATGAAGTCAGAATTTGAGATGTCTATGATTGGAGATCTTACCTTCTACCTAGGACTTCAAATTCTACAGAATAACAAAGGCATATTCATTTCACAAGAAAAATACTTAAGATACATGTTAAAAATATTCCAAATGGAAGACTACAAACGTGTGTCAAATCCCATGATAACTGGATGCAAGTTATGTGCTGATGATGGATCTGTAGATGTAGATCAAAGACTTTATAGATCTATGATAGGAAATTTGTTATCCCTAATAGCCTCTAGACCAGACATTATTTTGGTAGTAGGACTTGTGGCAAGATATCAAGAGGCACCAAAACAAAATCACTTGCTAGCAATAAAGAGGATATTTAAATACCTGCAAGGAACTACACATTATGGCCTATGGTATTCGAAAGGTAACGATTTCACATTGACAACATATACAGATGTAGATTGGGACAACTACATGGATGACAGGAAAAGCACAAGTGGAGGTGCATTCTATTTGGGAGAAAGTCTGGTGGCATGGTTAAGAAAGAAGTAAACATTTGTCTCTCTATCTACAACATAAGCAGAATACATCACAGTAGCAGCTTGTTGCACACAAGTGATGTGGATGAAACAATATCTTCAATACATGAAGGTAAGCATCATTGAACCTATTTCTATCAAATGTGACAATACAAGTGCAATAAGCATATCAAAAATCCTGTGCTTTATTAAAAAACCAAGCACATCCCAATAAATTACCACTTCCTCAAAGAACAAGTAGCAGAGAAAATAGTAAAGATGGAATATGTCCCAACAAAAGAATAGACAACAAACATATTTACAAAACCTCTTGCTAGATAACCATTTGAGTATCTAAGAGGCAAACTAGGGATAATGTCTGTAGATGATAGTCCCTGATATGAAAAAAAAAAGCACCAGTAGAGGCTACAATATCAAGAACAAACATCTAGCAACAGTTAGACAAGAGGCAACTTCTCAGGGGGAGAGTAGCCCATTAAAGTTGTCAAGAAGAGCTTGAGCTATGGAGTTGGTAAAGATATAGAGAGGATGATTACACTGTGTGTCTCTCAGAAAGTGTTAATAATGTAACAAAATGCATCTAAGAAGAATCAATAAGAAAAATGTTATTATCGGTATATCATTACAAATATTCATCAATCGGTATTTGGAGCATTGTTCCTATTAGTAGAATACCAAGTGTTATTTTTGGAGCAGTTTTATGGTACAGGTCCCTAGTATCAGAGTATTATAGCATACATCATGGTGTTGCTATAGAAGAAATACATCAAGGAGAATGTCAAGTTGTGTTATCAAAGCATGGAAAGGTCATTAAAAGTGCCAAAAGATCAATATCTAGTTTGCATTTGAATTATTATATTAAACATTGAAGCAAAATTTATAGTTGGATAGAATTGCACTCTTCCTCAATTTAGTATTGATATATCTTCAAGGCCTCTTTCTTAAGATCATTCATAAAGATGTAGTATGATGGGCTACTTGTGTTAATCTTACTATTGAAGTTCAAGAGTCTATTATTGATTCATTTGAAGCTTACTTTAGCAGAAAGGAATTGTTGATATTTCACTAGTGCACATAATTTCATCAAGCAGCAAGGGACAAAAGAGCATAACATTATTTGGTGTCACGCCTTCCAACATTCTCATGAGTTGTGATAGCATTAGTTTGTTCTATATATTCATGCAATCTCATTGATTTTCAAAGTGTTACCCCAACAATGCTCATATATCATATGAAATTTGAAATGCATTCACAATGCTCTTGTAATTTTGAAGTACATATAAAGAAATGCTTATGTTTAACATAAAGCAACAATCACGGTTATACAGAACAATTAGGAAGAAGTAATACAATGGTGGATTAGGTGTATTCATTCAAATACAAAAGGATTCATCGAGTGTGTAATGAATAGATGGAGTGTGTATATTCATTTAATAAAAAAAGAACTGAATGAAGGATACTTATACTAAACTAAAAGAGGAGCAATGCAATGATAGAATCTACACTGAAAACATTTTATAACCCATTGCCATTGATTGCAAAGGGGGAGGAAAATCAAGTAGAGGAATATATACACTTCTCATAATGAAAGGGGGAGAAAGTGTTTCCGTCAATGCCAAAGGGGGAGACTATTGTAAATATTGTCATTGATGGCAGAGGAGAAGCATTAGAATCATTAACTAAGGAAAAGGAGCAGAAAGGAGTAGCAAAGAGGCGGAACAACGTAGTTGATTTCGGTGTGATTCTGATCTGGAGCAAGTGGATGTGTGTGTAGGTTGAATAAGAAACAAATCCGTATTTTGGATTTGGATATCTAATACATAATGGTGTTTTGTATTTGGCATTAAAATAGTATGTAAAGTCGTAACAACATATAATAATATATCCAAGAAAATAAGAGAAGAGAAGACCCAGGAAGGAGTAGCATGGAGGAGACATAGTTGCAGAGCAGCGACAGTTGAACAAAATTGCAAAGATCATCTTGAAGATCGCTGACTTAGATCTCATCACAAATTAAATTGTGAAAGTGCCGAAGTGGGCACATATTGGGCAAAGGTCCTTGTGCATATCGCATAGTGCATGCTATATGGTATAACAATTAATGACAAAGATGTAAATTTGTGAAGTGTTGATGAGGTAAATTAGTGAAGAGCTGAAGTGTGATGGGAAAGGTTTTGCAACATGTGAAAAATTACTCAAAACGATTTGAAAAATCGCAAAATCGGTATTAAAGCGATATGGTTAAAATTGCGAAGTTGCGATAATGTGCAGAAATTGCGAAATGAAAAATCTGGGCAATGACATGGAAAGATGACGTGGCAATTGACATGGCAAGATGACGTGGCAATTGACATGGCAAGATGACGTGGTAGATGACGTGGACCTGACCCCACAAATCTAAATTAAATTATGATGATGTGGAAAATGATGTGGTAGATGACATGGTAGAAGACGTGGTTAGTGATGTGGCAAATGATGTGACAATGACACAGCACCCCTGGTGGGACCCAAACCCTTATACCACAAATCTAAAATCGCATTTCACAAGAGGTGAGAACCTTGGATCGAAGCAAAGAAGCGATAGGAAACTGCGATGGAAAATTGTGATAAGACAAGTGGGACCCCTTTGCATATCGCAGATCGAGAGTTCAGAAGGACTAGAGCACAATGGATAACAATGAAATTTGTTGAACTGTGATGAGAGACCAGACGTGATACCTTCCAAAGGTAAATGATAATACATTTAAAATTCTGGGTGTATGTGTATTGAGTTATGAAATCACATTGGGAGAAAGAAAGGTGTATATGACATATAACATAGAGGAATGCAGAATTTTGATAAGAAATCGAACGCGAAGACAGGTCAGAGTTGAATTTTAATATATTTCAGATCGAGGGTATATGAATTTTTATAAAAAATATATTAATAAAAGTAGGGGAGATGTATATAGCAATAACACAAGAAACTCTGATATGAAATATGAGTTCAAATGTGATTCATTTCAGAGTTCCTTTTAATATATTTCATGTCCAAGGTTTTATGTTGTTACACAAGTTTAAAAAGAAAAGTTTGAATGCAGGATTAGACTCAGTTGATAAACACCCGACACTCGTGCATAGGTTTTATACGACTATGGTTGTTTATCAAAAAAAAGTCTAAACATGGAGGCAGACTCGGGTAAGTGACTCGACATAGAGTGAAGAGAAGAGAAAACTGAACTTTGCGGTTATGAGGAGATAGGCACCGTGGGTCAAGTCGAGCTCATCAAAACTGCAGGCAGAGAATATTGAGTGATGTGGTTAATAAATATAATAGGTAGAGTCAAGAAAAATTCCATTATGTTACACTCTTTGAAACATGGGTAGCAAGGGTTGAGTCGGGCAAAAAGGTAGTTATGTAGCATAGTTAGAATATAACAACAGAAAAAAAAAAGACAATGGGACAACAAGAAAAATAGGACAAATGCACAACAAAGCTAAGAAGCTGAAAGGGCTGAGCTGAAATATTTTGTATGAATGTAAATTTATTGATATATTTTATATTATTTGTGATGCAAAGGCAACTCTCCATAGGCATAGGCAAAACTCCATGAGCGTTGTAATGATTATTTATGATGTAATAACCTAAACTGAAGAATGAGGAATCAAATGGGTGGAGGCATAGGGTCAGGCCTATTAACTTTGTATTACCTGTAGCATGCAAACAGTCATCTAGTTATCTGTATAAAACATGTAATATCAATGTGCATAGTAGAGTTAGAAAGTTGCAAAATAAGTGAGAAAGTGGAAGAATGGAAGAGATTTGAAAAATGAAAGAGAGCTATAGAATGGGAGAGAGCTAGAGAATGTGTGAGAGCTGAAAGAGATGCCATGCACATCTGGAGCTGATATGAAGCATTTTCGATGGAAGAGAGGGAAGAAGTGTGAAGGTGGAGGAAAACAAAGTTGATAACCAGGTAAATCAGCATTTTACTTTCATGTTGAGTTAGGGGATTATAGTCTCCTTTCAAGTTGTAACTTAATAAAATTCGAGTTGGAGTTGGGTGAGGTAGGAACCTCATGTGGATTGTAGCCTGCAAAAAATATATGGGAATTGGAGCTTCCTTGTAAGTTTTTGCTTGTAGAAATTGAGGTAGGAGCCTCCTCTAGGTTGGAGCCTATAGACAATTAGTTGTGAGAGGGAGTAGGAGCTTACCTTTGTATCAAAACAATAACAAGATGTGGTTTCTCCTTTATGGGTTTCCACTTATATTTGGTGTCCATGTGCATGATTATTATGTTTTGATGAGATGTGTTAATATTCTTATTACTTGCTGCTCACATATTTAGTTTTTTGATATTTTTTTATCAAGCTTCTTATGAAATGATTTGTTAATGAGTTTAATGAAAATAATTTTAATTTGAATGAATGGAATAAACTGATTCCCCCCCCCCCTCTCATTTTAGTAAAGGGTTCGTCATTATGTACCTTGGAGAGACAGTGACGATGGTGTTTATAAGTCATTTGTCTCACCAACATTGTAGCCCATTGTCTCATTGAGATATGCGGTTGTTATTCAAGGCCTTGCACTATGACAATGTTGCTTGATATGATGTTATACAGATGTGATTAGCAATCTGATTCTTCTTATGAGATTCTTAAGATTGAAAGTAACCATGTACCATTATGAATACCTCCCTAGTTAAGAGGGAGTGTTGTAAAGTGTAACTAGGTTTGGTCTTCATAATGACTATGTAATTATGAATTTATGTAATGAAGAATACAAAGATAATAAAATGTATTTTTTTAAAGCTTGCTTCATAATAAAATGTATTTTTAATGTCTTTTAGGGTTTTCTTATCTTGTCATAAATGTATAATTTATATTCATGTATTTGAAGGATTATTACACTTGTAAAGGTAAAAAATTATGCATCAAGACCTTATCATCAAGCTCTAGAAATTTCTCGAAGAAGTCATCTTGAAGATACTGTAGAATACCCCTTAAAAGGTCAGCTCAAAATAGACACAATAGTTCACTGAAGGTCAGCTAATTACCTGTTCCCAACCACTATATATACCCAGGTATACTGTGCTAAATAGAACATAGAACAGTTCGGATCAATATGAGTTTTTTAGACATGTCTAAGGCTATATTACAGTAACATGCTTTGCGGTTTGGTGCAGAATAGATAGAAAAGGAAAGGAGTTATAGTGTATTATAAAAAATCAAAGAAAGGGAAGTATTATGTTACTTTCTTGTGTCTAATAAACTTTAGGTATCTCTGCTAGGACTACAGTTTCACATTATAGTTTAGAACTATACCAAGAAGTTAAGGGTTGACACAGTTAGGTACAAGATTCTGGAATACGATATGAAGAAGGATAAAATCAAGAAAAAGGAGGTATGACAATGGGTTTTGGGTCTATATAAAGGATTACAATTAGGACCGAAGAAAGGATTGAATTCTAGATAGACCAAGGGCTAGATGAATTGGCATATCTCTATATTATATGCTACAAAAAGTATTTAAAGGAGGTTGAATATATTTTATCTAGGAACATAGATTTTCTAGGGTCAAGGAGTGTAGGAAGAAGAAGGAGGACAGCTAGAGCCAGAGTTTTCTAGTCTTGGTGCATAACGATGTAGAAAATAAAATCAGCATAGGGAGCCAAGAGAAGAGCAGTGACAAGGTCTTGGAGGCATACAAGGGTCAAGGGTTCGCGTCATGGTAATGGTACTTGTTAATTGAAAGTCTATCAGAAGAATTACTTGTGAGTTTTCCTCTCCAATAGGGATAGGTTTTGGCCTTGGCTTGAATAGCCTAAATTTGTATATCTTGTGTTTCGATAATTGACTTGATGAAAGAAATAATAAGCTAATAAGGAGAAGACCTAATTAAGAGAAGTAAGCTTACAAGTAATTATCAAGTAGAGAATTCAATTAAACTATGCCCTTCAAAATTCTCAACAGCTACCTCCTAATGAGGATAAACCTTTCTATGAAGGTAAAGTGGCAGGGAAAGTGTTATGAAAAAACTTCAATATTATAGTGAATTTGGATAAGAAATTTAGGCAACAAGTAGATGATATGAGACAAGCCTCTTTTCAAAATATTTTAACTAATATCATAAATGCAGAAACTTTTCTTCATGATTGGGATATTCTCATGTCACATGTTGATAGTTTCTTATGTCCAAAAGAAAAGAGTTTATTTAATTCATTGGTTCACTTTTTTGCAACAAATAATATGGTCAACCTACACAATCAGAGGATGCTTAAAATCATTGAATTATCCAATTGTTAGGTGTATTGCAGAACGTACTAGAAGAAAAAACATAGTTGACAATAATGATGATGTGTTGGATCATGAAGTATTTTTATTTCATGGAGATAATTTCATTCTAATATGTAATTTATGGGTTAAATTTGGGTTGGTTAATGGTGCACTTGGATATGTTGAAGATGTATTCTATATATCTGGTTCAAAGCCACCTCAAATTCCAATATTCACTACAATTATTTTTCAAAAGTACACAGGTGTTCCATTTGATATATGTTAAAAAATGATATATTATAGAGTAATGGAACACATAAAATAATTTGGAAACACAAAAACATAAAATGCATTAAAAAAGAGAGACACAGATATAAGTGGTTCACCCAGTTTGGGCTATGTCCACGAAGAAACAACCAGTCCTTCCTTTTATATTATCCAACAAAATTAAGAGATACAACCTACAACAAATCCGCTGTAATTTCCTCTTCTCTCTCACAAAGTCTCGTCTCTCTTTCTCACTCAAAATGATCTTACCCAACCATAATACAATTCCCTCATATAAACTGAGGGCTTCCTTTTAGGGAAAAAAACCCTAAATTAACATAAATTATACCGTCAGATCATTCTCCTAATGAACATTCCAGGTTGATTACGAAACTACAATATTTTACAAGGCAATTCTTCATCTATTTTTAGCTTCAGCAGAGTTGCCCCCCAACCCCCACCAGAAGGGGGTGCTCATAAAATTCGTCATCGCCCTCCATGGACCCCCCTAATGGTGATTAAATAGTTGGTGTTGATGTCCTATTAGGAATTGGAATCCAGACATGGCTGAAACAAAACTTATGAGTCAAAAAGATAATTAGGCTCCACACCCAACAATAGAAGTTATCCAAATATTGTGCCCATAACTTTTGTTTTTAGAGGGAATCTTAAATAAATGGATTTAAAAATGGCATGGGCCTTGAATATACACAAATCGCAGGGCGTGACTTTGCAAAGAGTTGTTGCATATACTAGAGATAAAGAGAGGCGGGGTTTGATATTTACAATTATATCAAGAGTGAAATTGTTAGATGGTTTATGAATTTCGACACAATTTTCTTTTCAACATTATGCTAAGATGCAAAATAGTGCATTAGGGAAAATTTTAGGGGTGACATTTCGCAAATGGGCTATTGTTTGGGTATTTGTTGAAAAAAATATTTTCCAATTTCATTAAAAATTGGAGGAACTTTGCAAAAAACTTATCGATGTTAATAATACATTACATGTTTATGCTGAATATTCACTTACATTCCATACGTTTGAATTTTCAAATCAGAATAGTTGCCTACAATACTATATATAGAAAAAATAGTAAATCCTTAAAAAATACCTTATACTGTATATGTGACACATAGGAAGAAAGAGGAGGAACGATTAAAGTCCATATCATTGTAACATATTTATTTTCTTTATTTTTATTATTTTTCCAAAAATATATTTTCATGTAATTTCAAAAATAAATTACTTGAAAAGAACCTATCTCAAAAACAAGAGCAATTTAGTGCACTATAGTTTGAATACCAGGCTTCATTATCAAATAGATATGTAATCACATAATATATAACAATTTTCTATGACAAAGAAAATAAAATTTAACATAGCCTAAGAAGTGTTTAATAAATTTTCCTAATATTCAGCCAGAGATAATGTTAGGTCCCTATATTACTAGTGTAGTCCCTTATTGTTGTTAGTGTAACCACCTTATTGTTATTGCTATACCCATGTAACCCCAATATTGTTATTATTGTGCCCTTACATTATTGTTGTTAGGTCAGCTAGGATTATATTATGACCCTGTGGACTTCTATATATAGAAGGAGGTTTTGGTAATTTGTATCATCCAAAAATTGTTCCTTTATGTAATGTATTGGAGGTTTCCCCCTTGAAGTGGTTGATTTCTAAGGCATTGATCTCTCTTTTCTTCTATTTTTGGAGTTAGTTTCATAACATTTGGTATCAAAGCTTTGGATTCTAGGGTTTTGTTGCTCTAAACAGGTCATTATGGCATTTTTGCTATAATTTTCTTCTACGAAGGTTCATAAGTTGAAAGTTTTACATAGTTAAACCAAAATCTTGAGGAACATCATGTAAAAAGTTCAAATCTTGGTTCACAATATTTTCTGAGATATGATCTGTGGAAGTTAGGGTTTTTTCAGGCTCCCGAATTTCACCTAAAATGAGTCATCGTGGCATTTGCGCTATAAATTTTTTTTTTCTACGAAGGTATAGAAGCTGAAATTTGTACAAAGCGAAGCCGAAATCCTGAGGAAATTCCTGTAAAAATTTTAGATCTTGGTTCGCAATAAATTTAGAGATATGATTTGTGGAAGGTAGTGCCTTTTCATGCTCCCGAATTTCATCTCAAAGAGGTGACTGTGGTAATAAATCTCTCTCTGAGCATCGGATTAGAATTTTGTAAAAAGTAGTCGCAAGTGCATGGACTATAGTTTCCTGTCAATCAATTTTAGAACCAAAGGAGGAAACAGTGACATGTGGCATGTCATACAATTTCGAAGTACTGAACTAGTCCATAACTACGTCATTATGGGAGATTAGGCATAACATTTCCTTGAGGAATCCAAATCAGGTCAGACCTATGGCATTTGAAAGAAGATTTAGAGGGCTACAAAAGAAGAGAATTTCAGATATTGAATAACCAAAATCACATAGATAATTCAGTTTCAATATCGATCTCCTCAAAAGCAGGAAAAAGGTGTATATTTATTTTGAATTGCATAAGTCTTGTTTGAAAAATCATTTTGAATTGATTCCAAGGGCATATTGTAGAATAGATATCAGTATTGGGTTCTAAAATGCCCCCTAAAAATAATTCAACACCAATTAAGCCTTCAGAAGGCTCTAATATGAATCATGAAGACGAAGAGCTGCAACATGACATGTCAAAATTACAAAAGCAAGTGCACCAAATTTCTCTCTCGCAAAGATAAAAAAAAAAATGAAATGGAAGTTTTGAAGAAAAAAGTGGAAGCTAAGATGGATGGTTTGAAGAAATGCATGGAAGCTAAGATGGATGGCATGGAAGATAGCATGGAAGTTAATATGGATGACATGGAAGCTAAGATTGATGAAAAAATGAAAGACAACATGGAAAAAATGAAGAATGAACTAAAAGCGGACATGGAAGGTTTGACAAAGTTGATACAAGAAATGTTTCCTAATGGAAAAAAGATAGTAGAGGAAAATCATGTTGAGAACAAAATAAATGTTAATCATGATTTCATAAACTCTAATGTTGGATGGAAGAACCACCATATTCCAAGGATGGATATGAGGAAGTTTGATGACAAGGATCCTATAACATAAATACTACATATGGAGCAATATTTTGATCTCAATAATGTGCAAAACACACATAAGGTACACATTGCAACTTTACATTTAGAACAAAATAAATTTGTATGGTATCAATGGCTTTGCTCCCGTAAAAAAATTGTCACTTGGTCAATTTTACAGAGGAAATGATAGCGCATTATGAGGATACAAAGAGAAAGACATTCTTTAGCCAATTGATAACTCTCAAACAAAAGAGTTCAGTCGTGGAGCACATTGAGGACTTCCAAAAATTGAATATAAGGGTGACTAATATTCCAGAGGAACACAAGATTGATGTATTCATAGGTACTTTAAAATATAACATCCAACATGAAGTTCGCATTTGGGAACCTAACTTATTGGGGAAGGCAAGAAAAATTGAATGTAAAATTATGATGACAAGGAAGCCTACCACTCACATCTATATATATGGAAATGTTTCTACTCCGAGACTTCCACAAGCTACAAGGTTGACACCACAACAATTAGAAGAAAAAAAAGAAAAAGGGATTTTCTATAGTTGTGATAGCAAATACACTAAAGGTCATAAGTGTGATGAGAAGAAATTATTCTACATATATTGGGAAGAGGAGGAAGAAAGTGAACAAGAAGCTTAAAAAGAAGAGGATACACAGCAAGAACCAACCTTAGAAGAAGAAGAAATGAATCTGACCATATCGTTTAATGAATTGGCAGGAATTACCACTCCTCAAACTCTCAAGATAGAAGGACATATCAAAAAGAAAAAGGTAATAGTGTTGATTGATTCAGGTAGTACCCATAATTTTATTCATTGTAAGGTAGCCAAGGAATTGAATTATTTCCTATACCCAACACCGGAATTTCAAGTGATGGTTGAAAATGGAGGAACTATAAATTTCTCTAGAAAATACTATAATATCAAGCTAACCATGGGGGGATATGTATTGAATGGTCCAATGCTTTCTATTCCAATGGGAGGTGTTGATGTTGTACTAGGAGTACAATGGTTACAATCTTTGGGGATGGTAGCTTTTAATTTTCAAGAAATTCTCTTGAAATGTTTTTCGGAAGGAAAGGAAGTTGAATTACGGGGTATTGCAGGGAAGCCTGGAAAGATAGTAAGTTCTAATTTCATGAAAAATCTTCTGAAGAAGGAACAACGAGGTGTAATTTCACAATTCTGCTCACTAGAAGTTCCAACATCAAAATTATTTATTTCTCTAGATCTCTAAAAATTCTTGGACAATCATTCCAAGGTGTTTGAAACTCCCAAAGGACTCCCACCTATTCGTGACCATGTTCATGCTATTTATTTGATTCCAGGAAGTGTCCCTCCAAACATCAGGCCTTATAGATATCCTTATGTCCAAAAGAGTGAAATTGAATGTATGATTCCAGAAATGTTAGAGGTTGGTATAATTCAACCTAGTCAAAGTTCTTTCTCTGCTCGAGTAGTATTGGTGCATAAGAAGGATGGATCATGGTGGATGTGTCCGGATTATAGAGAGCTCAATAAGCTCACTATTAGAGATAAATTTCCCATTCATGTGATTGATGAATTATTGGATGAATTACACATATCAATTTATTTTGCTAAGTTGGATTTTCATTCAGGATATCATCAAATTAGAATGAAGACTGAAGATATTTCAAAAACAACATTTCGAACTCATGAGGGTCATTATGAATTTTTGGTCATGCCTTTTGGCCTTACCAATGCACCTTCCACATTTCAAGGATTGATGAATTCCATTTTCAAACCCTTCCTTAGAAAATTTGTGCTATTATTTTTTGATGATATACTAATCTACGATAGGTCTTGGAAGGATCATTTTCAACATGTTGATAGGGTGCTCAAACTATTGGAGGAGAAACAATTATATGCAAAAAAATCCAAATGTTTCTTTGGAGTACAAGAGGTGGAATATCTAGGTCATGTTGTATATCACGAGGGTGTTAAGTTAGATCGTAACAAAATTAAATCCATTAAGGAATGTAAAGTCCCCACAACCATAAAGCAGTTGCGAGGATTTCTGGGGTTAACAGGGTATTATCGCAAGTTTGTTTAGAATTATGGGAGAATAACAACACCTCTAACAACATTATTGAAAAAAGATGCATTTTCATGGACTCTTGAAGCAACTAAGGCCTTTGAAAATCTTAAAGATGCAATGTTCCTAGTATCGGTCTTAGCTATGCTAGACTTCACAAAAACCTTTATTGTGGAATGTGATGCCTCAGGAAATTGAATTGGTGTAGTTTTAATGCAACAAGGAAGACCCATTTCTTTTGAAAGTCCTCCTATCAAAGGAAAGTATTTACATAAAGCTATTTATGAGAAGGAAATGTTGGCAATTCTACACGCACTAAAGAAATGGCGACCTTAGCTAATGGGAAGGCACTTCAAGGTAAAAACTGATCATGATAGTCTTAAACACTTTTTGTAGCTTAGACTATCCTCAGAAGAGAAGCAAAAATGGGTGACAAAGATGTTGGGTTATGAATTTGAAATCATCTACAAAAAAGGGAAGTTAAATATTGTTACAGATGCACTCTTAAGAAAGGATGAGCAGGTGGAAGCATTGCTTTGTGCCACTTCTATTATCCAACCAGATTGGATAACCAAAGCAAGGGATGAATAGAAGAAGGAAGAAGAAGTGTGGACACTCATTCAAAAATTGAAACAATGTGCTAGTACATATGACACATTTAGTTGGAAAAATGATTCCTTATGGTACAAAGATCGCTTATATATTTATAAGAATTCCCAAATAAAAAAAAATATTCTTTTGGCCCAATTACACACTTCTCCTTTAGGAGGACACTCAGGATTTTTAAAAACTTACAGCAGGGTGAAGAAATATTGTTTTTGGGATGGCCTTAAATCGATATTCAAAAGCTTGTGGCGGAATGTTTGTTTTTCCAGCAAAATAAAGTTGAGACAATTAATACCTTGTGTTATACAACCTTTATCCATTCCAAGTCAACGTTGGGAGGAGGTTTCAATGGATTTTATTATAGGTTTACCTAAGTTAGAAGGAAAGAGTGTCATCATGGTGGTAGTTGATAGACTTACCAAGTATGCACACTTTTGTGCATTATCTCATCAATTTAAAGCAAGTACAGTTACTACTGCATTTATGGAAACAATTCAAAAGATATATGGAAACCCACAGATTATTGTAAGTGATAGGGATCCCATTTTTAATGTAGAAATTTTTGACTTAATTATTTCTTGTTTGGGTACTCAACTTAGCCCATAGGCTCATCTTATCATCCCTGTCCGATGGTCAAATTTGAGGTAGTGAATATCTGTTTAAGAGATATCTTCATTTTTTTGTATCCTATACAAACACAATGGGTCAAGTGGTTACCTCTCACTGAATGGTGGTATAACACTTCCTTCCATACTGTAGCAAAAATGACCCCATTTATGACACTTTTTCGATCTCATCCATCGTCCATCACATCATCTTTAAGAGAAAATTCTAAGGTTCAACTAGTGGAAGATCACATCGAGCATCAACAAGAATTTCTCCAAATCTTAAAGGATAACTTAAATTTGGCACAAAATCAAATGAAACAATAGGCAGATCAACACCGTAGCGAGAGAAGTTTTGATGTAGGAGGTTGGGTATTTTTAAGGCTACAACCATACAAAAAAATGTCCCTCAAGCAAGCTAAGAAGGATAATAAATTATCACCAAAATACTATGGGCATCACAAGGTGTTGCAAACTATTGGTACTATGGCATACAAATTGGAGCTTCATGCTTCTTCGCGAGTGCATCAAGTTTTCCATGTTTCATGCTTAAAGAAGGTTATAGGTGAAAAAATTCCAGTTCCAGTAATATTTCCAGAACTTGATGAGGAAGGAAAAAAAAGATTGGAGCCTCAAGCAGTCATGGAAACAAGAACTCCACAGCTACGAAATCGATCAATTTCAGAATATCTCATCAAGTGGAAGAACTTACCCACTAAAGATTCTATATGGGAGGATGAGAATTTTATACAGAAGCATCCAGAGCTATTCAAGCATTGAGGACAACACTTTTTTAAAGGAGAGGGGCATGTTAGGTCCCTTTATTACTAGTGTAGTCCCTTATTGTTGTTAGTGTAACCCCCTTATTATTATTTTTATACCCCTATAACCCCAATATTGTTATTATTGTGCCCTTGAATTATTGTTGTTAGGTCGGCTAGGATTATATTACGACCCCATGGACTCCTATATATAGAAGTAGGTTTTGGTCATTTGTACCATCTAAGAAATTTTCATTTATGTAATGTATTCGAGGTTGCCCCCTCAAAGTGGTTGATTTTTAAGGCATTGATCTCTCTTTTATTCTACTTTTGGAGTTGGTTTCATAATAGATAAACGTGAATAAAGTTAAGAATTGAATATCATATACATTCATTAAGAAATTAAAGTAAATTCACAAAATAAATCTCATATATCAATACGCATTCAACTCTGATTTTTGGTCTTCAAAAAGTTTTCACTTCAAAAATTTATTGAAAAATACAAGCCTTGTTTCACAAATATATTTGCATGTAATGTTAGAAATGAATTATTTGAAAATAACCTATCTAAAAATGAGAACAATATTATTTATTATAGTTTGAATATTAGGCTTCAGTATCAAATAGATATGTTATTAGAGAACATATAACAATTTTTTTTGACAAAAGAAATAAATTGTTACATATGCTAAGAAGTGTTTAACATAATATCCTAATATTCAAAAAGAGATAAACATTAATAAAGTTAAGAATTGGGTACAAGATAAATCCATTAAGAAATTAAAGTGATGAACGAAAATAAATCTCATACCTAAATATGCATTCAACTTTGAGTTTTGGTTGTCAAAAGGACTTCACTTCAAAAATTGATTGAAAAATACAAGCCTTGAGATTCATCCAATTATGGATCCTTACTCCAATGTAAGAGTTCATATAAATATTAATAAAAATAAGATAAGTTGATTTAATTGCCTAAAATCATAGAATCTGCAATATTTTTTGATAAAAACTAAAAAAAATGCTAACAACAAATTTAATCCTTGTTGAAAGGATTTTATCCAGAAAAGCTTATTGGGCCATTCAAACTTCCTCATCCTCATCAAAGTATTTATTCTCCATGTTGAGCATATACGGTGCATTTATCTTGATATAGTTATCCCAATATGGGAATACTTGAGAAAATGCTCAGAAGTGGATAGGATAAAAATGATTGATATTGACTTGACACATTGATATTAAACTATGAAAAACTCTTTTCTCTTTTATATATTTAATTCTAAAGCTAGAAATCAACTTGATTTTCTCGAAGGGAAACTGCAAAAATATCTGAAAATTTTGTTCAATCCAATTTTTAAGGCCATCTATCACTTTTTGATCATCTGTAGTGTTTTCTTTCAAATGATGTTTCATTGACCCAAATATTGCTTCTTTTTAATGGCTTGGATCCAAATAAATATAATTATTCAATAAAATTTGTTCCCATCTCCCATACTGGAAAATAATATTTAATGGTCCTTTTGAACCATTCTTTGATTTATTTTCCCTCTAATTGTCGTTGATTCAAAGAAGCATACATTATTACTTTAACCATCATAGATACTTTAGGGATGTTCTCGGGATGAAGCTATTTTTCCCATCGAATAATTAATGTAATTTGTTCTCTGCTGTACTTATCTTCTTTGATTAAAGATTCAATTATCTCTTCAATATGCAAAGTTTCATGATAAAATATGAAAATTTTATTGATTTGTTTATAAAACTTAGCCTCGTATTTCCTCAATATTTGACTAGCTTGTATTGCTTGCACCTTAAAAACCTTCAGAATATTTTTTTCTTCATGACTTTGACTTGATTGAGACATAAGAGTTTCAATTTTTTCTTTCATTTCTCTATTCATGGTTTCAATGTTGTTATTAGATTCTTCCTTCAATATTCTATAATTTTTTTCATGTTCCTTTAGGATTTCCTCAATATCTACAAAATGCTTGAGATTCAATTCATTTAATTCATTTTTAAATTTATTCTATAAGTTTACTCTTTCAATGGCGAACCTACCTACAAGTGTTGCAAAATGGTTTTGCCTACTTTCTTCACTGATTGCTTGACTTTCCCCTATTTGGTTTTCCAAACCTTTGATCTTCTGCAGGCTGTTCTTGTAGGTTGTGGAAATCTCACCAACATGGTGTTGATTATAATACATAAGGGATCCTAGAGTCTATGAGGATTCTTTACAATTTTTATCAACATTTCCTGCTGCTTGCCAACTATATTTTGAAATGATTTCAAAACCAACAAACTTTCTTTACTTCATTATTCTCACAACTAAGTGAGTTTGAGAATTAAAGTGATACTCAGTCAAGGATGGAAAATTTTCAAGAAAAATTTCAACCTTAGTCACAATTTTTATTAAAAAAGAATGAAGAGGAATTTTGGTAGAAATAGGAGTCATGGAAGTCTCATGAGAAGTATTTGGAATAGAAATTTGAGTATTTTTCTTTTGCTGCTCAACTAACTCCTTTTCTCTGGAAGAGAAATCGGTCAATGTTGACTGAGAGGTGCTAGTAATTTTCTCGTCTTTATTTGTATCAATATCCATATATTTGAATTTCTCCTCAATTTTATTGGACTATGTATCTACCTTAGTGGTGTTATCTGGACCATCATTAATAATGATACTCTTAGCAGAGGAAGTATGTTTGTCTGTTACTTGTTCTTTCTCTATGTTTTATTATTTATAATCTTTAACTTCTGTTATCCTTACACTCAATTGGTCTAATAATGTCTTCTTTAGTATTCCTTGTCTATGGAGTTGTAAAAGAAACATTAGTAACATTTTCAACTTGAGATTATTTTATTTTTCAGAAGAGAAAATAAGGTCCAAAATAATATGATTGAAATTGTATTTCAAAATATCAATAGGTTTAATCTCTTAAATTGGAATATTAGTATGGAGACTTCTCTTTTTTAGGAAGTCCTCAAAATATTTTCTATAAATTTTTGCCAGTTTAGTTCTATCCTTCCTAGTCAATAGTTTTCCTCTTTCACAAATTTGCTCAAAATTATCTATATCAATGAATATCTCATCAAAAAGAGGGTTATGATGTGTGAAGGTTTTGATGTAGCTCACGGCCTTATAATGTTCATTAATGATTCCACTAGGATAATAATAAAAGTGGGGTATGAATAAAACAAAACATGTTGAATTTCTTCGACCTCCTTAAATTCATGTCCTCGATCCTTAAGGAAAATGTTTCCAAAGTTAATTGGGAAGTTTGTTCAAATTTTCTTCTTAAGTTTGATCATCTTTAGAGCTTGATCATTCAAGGTAGTTTGATTGGATACCTCTCTTAAAGAAATCCTTTTTGGAATATATATAGGAGTAATATGAGGGACATCTTTCCTTCCATAGACTCTGATATACGTGAATAATTCTTCCACAAACTAGTCTCTTATTTATTCTAAAAAATATGTTCATATCTTGGAGGAGATAAAATGGATAAACTTAGGGCATCTATTAAATTCCGAGAAACTATATCATCCCAATTCAAATGATTTGAATGATTGAGTAGACTATGTATTAAATACATCGATTGAAATTTGCAATGGTCAGGGTCTTTCTATCCAAATAATACATAGAACAATTTGATGAGAAACCTATTGGCCTTTTGAAAATGGAAACATGATATTATTTTGATGACTTAAGTTTTAACCCTTCTTTACGTAGCCAATATTTAACAACTTTATCATAATTCCTTTTACAATTCTTAAATATTGTGTTGTTGAAATTATCCAGAAACTTAGTAGTAAATAAAACTTTGGGAGGACTAAGCTTATAAATTGTTGAAAGTATTTTTGGTTTCCAAGAGGATATAACATATTTATTGAAGTCTACTATAGTGTGGGTAGGAATATGCATGTGTCTCATAACCCATGCAATCATGTCATAATAAGGAAAAAAATTGGCTCTAACAATAACGTTGTGTTGTCACGTGCCTCTAATTTTTTTAAACTGAGTTCTTTTCTACTTAGTCAAAGTTTATGAATTTAACCAACTTCTATTCTAAAATAAATTACAAATTTTTTCCCACTTCATCATACTTTCCATCTAAATTTTGAAGATGGTATCAAAAATCAAAGATGGGTTGGTATTGTAATATTTTGGTTCCAAATTTTTTGCTCCCTTTATTCATTCCTTAATTTATTAAAGAACCTGCTTTGACGTAGTAGATTTACTTTCTTTCCCATATTATGTCCTAAAAAAACAAATAAAAACATTTAAGATTTATATAATAAATATCGAATATACAATTCAAATTCTTTATCAGAGTGCATGTTTTCCATAAATTACAAGCCTTAGAGTGGATTTTAACTTCTTTCTTTGTAATCACAAAGAATTTTCAGAAAAGCAGTGTAAAGTGGGTGTGAAGAATACATTGAAAATTATAAAGTGGAAAGGAGGATAATAGCTAAATTTTTTTTAAGCCCTTGGCACCAGTAATAATAAATTCCCATGACAAGAATTAATTTTTCATAAAAAGTGATGAGAAGTTTCACCTGTTTTTATGCAAAAATTGAGGTGAGGTTGGATTATCAAAGGTTAGGGATTGTTTTATTGAAACACAAGTGATTGCAATTTGCAACCTTTTTATAAAAGAAAAAAGAAAACTAAAAGAAAGAGATGCTTGGCACACAAACCAATAAAAATAATATTTTATTCCTAGTCAGAGTAGAAGCCAGTCGGGTAGGGAAGTTGGGATGATATTACATACAACTTAGTGGCACGAACGACCCCGACTCGTACCTACAACATAGCTGGGGAATAATGAAAGTCAGGAGTCATAAGCTTAGGTGTCAAAAAAGTTGTTTTATTATGTTCGAGTGTTAAGTCGGACCCCACTATAGTCGAAAGTTGAACTTTTGGGAAGATGAGTTTGATTTAATGAAATACATAGATTCGACCTCTGACTTTCATATATATTTTTATTTTATTTTTCACTTTTTATGTTATTAATTATTTTTTTATATATATTTTGAAAATAAATAACTATTTACAAAACGAACGGAAAAAATAAGAATTTTTTTATATAGGGTCCCATGATAGGTATTATTTTTTCATAAAAGTGACAAGACGTTGCACCCATTTTTATGCAGAAAACAAGGTGAGGTTGGATTATCGAAGGTAAAGGAATGTTTTATTGAAACATAAGTGATTGAAATTTGTGAAATTTTTTATAAAAGACAAAATAAAACTAAACTAAAATGATTGGTGGCACGCAAACCAAATAAAAATAATATTTTATTTCTAGTTGGAGTGGAAGCCAGTCAGGTAGTTGAAAGTTGGGATGATATTACATATAATTTAGCGGCATAGGTGACCCTGACTTCGGCCTATAACATAGTCGGCGAAAGATGGAATTCGGGAGTTGGAAGGTCACGTCTCAACAAAGTTGTTTTATTAATGTGAAGTATTAATTCGGACCTCACTATAGTGAGAAGTTGGAAGTTTAGGAAGATGAGTTTTGTTTTAATGAAATATATATGTACGACCTCCAACTTTCATATTGTTTTTTTTTTTTTTTTATGTTTTATGTTATTATATTTTTTTTTAGATATTTTGAAAATATATAACTATTTACCAAAAGAATGGAAAAATAAGAATTTTTTTTAGATAGGGTCTCATGATAGGTATTAATTTGTCATAAAACTCATGAGACATTTCACTTTCTTTTATGTGAAAATCTAGGTGAGGTTGGATTATTGAAGGCTGGGGAAGGTTTTATTTAAACATATGTGATTGCAATTTGTGACCTTTTTTTAAATAAAATAAAATTATGCTTCGCATGCAAACCAATGAAAATAATATTTTACTACTAGTCGGAGCATAAACCAGTCAAATAGTTGGATACCAAGATGATATTACATACAACTTAGTGGCACGGGTGACCCCAATTCCGACCTACAACGTGTTTGGGGAAAGACAAAAGTTGGGAGTCAGAAGGTCGATAAAATGAGTATTGTTTTAACAAAATACATAGGTCTGAAATACATTGTTATATTACAAAACTTTAAATATAACATGGTCAACCACTAGTAGAAAATGATGAAATTAGTGACTAGGTGACCAAAAAAGTTAGTTACCGCATTTATTTCAAGTGAATTACTACTAAATTTAAGCAATTTTAAGTGACCGAACTAAAAATGACTAACTTAAACGACTAATTTAGTCTAGGAATAAAATATACGACTAGATAATAAGTGACTAAACTAAAAATGACTAACTTAAATGACTAATTTAGTATAGGACTAAAATATATGACTAGATAATAAGTGACTAAACTAAAAGCGACTAAATTAAATGACTAATTTAGTCTAGGACTAAAATATATGAGTAGATAATAAGTGACAAAAATAATAATGATTAATGTAAGTGATTATTATAGTCCAAGAATAAAAATATGACCAAATAGCAAGTACAACAAGTATATGAATTAGTCATTTATGTTAGTAATTTTTAATTGTGTCACTCCATAAATGAAAAATTCAATTTTTATACCAAAGTGTCACATTTCACTACAAGGGTCTCTGAATCCATCTGTAGTGTTAAAATTTAGAGACAAAGAGGTCTTTGAATCCATCTACAATGTTAAAATTTTGAATACCCTTTTGTCTCTAAAGTTTAACACTAGAGGGTTGTTTCTACTGTCACCTTAGCAATGAATCCTCTCACTTTGGATTACATCTTGAATCTTGGGGATATCGCAAAACACAAACTTATGGGGTCATTTGTGCGACTAGATCACTAGCACTGAAAACCATTTTCCCCGTCATATACATTATGATACGTATAAAATGTACCATCAAACATGGTTAAATGTGCTCTTTATACACTTGTAAGCAACATATGTGATTCTAAAGCATCCAATTTATTCAATGTTTATATAAACACACACGATTCTTCTTAATGAATATCACCACCACCACATTTTCACCCTAATTTAGTTTTTAACAATTAAATATACAAGTATACATAAAATTAGAAGAGATGTGTATTAATGTAGAATAAAGACTTGAACATAGGGAAGTGGTCCGTTTTCTCAATTAACATTTATTAATCTGGAAGACCATAATAAAATAAAAATAAACAAATCAAATAACTCCATGTAGTTATATGAAATTAACAATTTACAAGGTGCAAGGGATATAAATCTTCCACCATGCATGCTAGTATCTTAAGGTCCACTCTTCATGTTACAATATCACTTGTGATCTTTTCTTCCTCTTGTAATTGACTAAGAATTTATTTCCATATTTCTATATCAACATCTCTTACTTTTCTATTTTTTTAATTATTTTAGTAAATAGAGAGATTTTTTTGACTATTTGCTTAAATTCTCTTAACAATATAGAAAATAAAAAGAATTATAAAATTAAATAAAAAGCATTGGTTTTTTTTTTTAATTATTTTAGTTTAGAGATTTTTTTTTGACTATTTTCTTAAATTTTCTTAACAACATCGAAAATAAAAAGAATTATAAAATTCAATAAAAAATTCCTTTTTGAGAAGTCCTCCACATACGTCTCAGGCTCCAAGACCTTGCTCCTAGTTGGCTAAACCCTTGATCTCCACAATCGCCGTATTTAAAGGAGGTATAAAAGGTATCTTTTTAACACCTATTTATCCTACATTAATTATCAATCCGAGAATGAATTTTTGTTTCAAGAGTGTACTCTGTTTGAGACTGAAATTGAGCTAAGAGTAATGCTGTGAGAGATGTAGTATAGTATTCTAGATACAAGAGTAAACGAATGCTTGAAAATAAATCTAATTACAATAACATGAATGCAAATACTCTGAAATCTTAAATACTCACTCTGAAAAACATCAATCAAGGATACAGTAAAAATAACTCATTCATTTATAAATTGATGCAACTGAAATCACACTGAACAAGGCAATCAATCTGGGAACTTGGAAGCGATAACCAATATTCTCTACAGTTGACAGTCCTACTCTTTAAGCAATCAAAGTGAAATCAAAATTGAACTACTTGCTGTTGAAAATAAACTAAGAAGAACTCCTTTTAAAAGCAAGAATTGGAAAGGAACAATAATTCGTAATCTATGTGCATACACGGCAAAACAATATTTCTGCAATCTGCAACATAACGAATTAGAAATGAATAGAAAACAAGAATTGAACAACAATAACTACAGTAGACACGAACTTAATGAAATCAGATAACAAATCCTATTAAAATCCAACCCTGTCGACATCAAACATTATTAATTAATCAATCGAAATGAACAATAATCCAATGGAACAACAAACAGAGTTAAGTATGGAACAACAAAGCTTTATAAGTGATAACAAGAGGAATAATACAGTAATAATGATCCTTGTCGAAATGGAACAGCAATGCAATCCATTATCGCACACAGTAATCCAATAATCAATTCAACAGTAATTAAGTAACTCTGCAATTGTAATGAAACCAAACATAATTATCTCATGACAGCCCTCAGTTGACAGAAATACAAAACTCGTATCCATTCCACCAGGGTTTGGCCCTAGCACCACCTAAACACCTACTGGTTATTTTGTAGATCTTGAAATATTTAAAGCAAATGCACCTTTTGTATTAATTGAACATAAAAGTGCTTAAAGTGCTTATAGTGACCGCTGATCTTAGCACAAGAGTAAATAAATGTAGAATTACAAAAGGAATTTTTAATTTCAATGATCTAACTTTCACAACCTAAAGGCGCGTGCTTATATATAAAAACTCGACGGACAATACAAGGAACGAAGATATGGCTTCTCTTCTTTCTTTAGCTGTCACTTAATTTCCTTTGACCGAAGCCGAGCTGTCCCCTGCCTTCTCTTAGCAATGTGTTCAGATTTCCTTGTCTTTGGCAGGATTTGGTCTAATGCTGGAGGAAAAGTAGTTGCACTTACTTTAGCC